>VDFB02379176.1:23222-72171 GCA_007258455.2 Sequoia sempervirens
TTTCGGGTCATCCACATAGTCTGCATGGTGTGAAGAGGTCTCTTGATTATAGAGACAATACATGACTTAAACATGATTTTATGAGTTATATTTGTTTATTTCATGGACTACATATTTGGTTTCTCATGTACTCTATTGGACTTTATATTTTATGGCCCAAGTACTTAGTTGGACTTTAATTCATGGGTTGTATTCTGATGGACTTTATTTCATGCACTTAATATATTGGTTTTATGCACTTAATATGTTGTAAATTATGGACTTTATTATTGTTTGAAATTTTAATTTACACATGTACATTTATGCATTTTATGTTCATAGTCAAGACATTAATGTGAAATTAAATATAAATATGAAATTGAAGTTGAAATTAATAGGACATTTTAATATTTGTACTTTACAAATTTAGTGATCCCATACATGATATACATGATACATACATTCAATAATTAGTGATAATTAGTCAATGAACTTATTCAATTCACATCAATCAATAATTAGTCAATAAATCATAATTTACAAACAAAAGCAATCCATTTATATACCACAAAAGATGAAATTTTAAGAAGTAAACAATTCCTTACAAGATTAGAGAACAAAAACATTAATAAATTCTATAAATAATAGCATCCAATGCTAATTTATAAGCTGTCAAAACAAATAATACCATCTAATACTAATTTATAAGTTGTCAAAACAAATAATAACATCCAAAACTAATTTATAAGCTGTCAAAACAAATAATGGCATCCAATACTAATTTATAAGTTGTCAAAACAAATAATAGCATCCAATATTGATTTATAAGTTGTCAAAACATATAATAGCATCCAACACTAATTTATAGGTTGTCTTAAGGCGATGTCTTAAGGAGATCAAATGAGAGTATAATTAAGTATAAATATTAACTGATATAAACAAGTATTATACTTTAGGGTGAGTCATCATAACAAATGATATAATTAAATATAATATTTAGGATATGTGCTAATACGACACGTCTTAAGGGGTCCTAATACGACGTCTTAAGGGGATCGAAGAAGAGTATAATTAAGTATAAATATTAAGTGATATAAACAAGTATTATAAGTTTTAGGGTGATTCATCATAACAAATGATATAATTAAGTATAATATTTAGGATATGTGTTAATACAACATGTCTTAAGGGGATGCCTTAAGGGGTCCTAATACAATGCCTTAAGGGGATCAAAGAAGAGTATAATTAAGTATAAATATTAAGTGATATAAACAAGTATTATAAGTTTTAGGGTGAGTCATCATAACAAATGATATAATTAAGTATAATATTTAGGATATGTGTTAATACGACACGTCTTAAGGGGATGTCTTAAGGGGTCCTAATACGACGTCTTAAGGGGATCAAAGAAGAGTATAATTAAGTATAAATATTAAGTGATATAAACAAGTATTATAAGTTTTAGTGTGAGTCATCATAACAAATGATATAATTAAGTATAATATTTAGGATATGTGAATCTACCTCCACATCTTAAGGGGTCGTAATACAATGTCTTAAGGATATAATTTATTTAAAAATGATAGTTAGTGATTATACAATCAAATATAAAGTTTCAAAGTAGGAAAACATGCACATTTAACAAAAAAAAATATAGAATATTGATTTTGATACATAAAAGTACATAGAGTACATAATTGTGTATGTACATGTATTTTTAATTTGTACAAAATGTTTAATTGTGTAAGTATGTATGTACATATAGGTCATCTCAAAACAATGTTTACAAAATTTGGATATGTCATCTCAAGAACATCTCAAACTCATGCCCAAAATGTAGTAGGTCTTCATGCCACCTGATATCAAAAAGATACAAGCAATATCAATGAAATCATCAAAACATATATATTTTAATTTATATAAAACTATCTATATGTACACAACTCAAGTACTTGCATTTAAAAGTATTCCACACATGTGTGTAGGTTGAATCCAGGCATCCTCTCCTTTTTGTTTCAAAGTATGAGATCAATGCAATGATGGATTAAGGATACAAAAAAGGATAATAAATCATTTTTAACTATTAATGTACAAGCAATATCAATATATAATCAAAACATGTATTTAAATAAAATTTAACTAATAATTACCTATTTTTACCAAGTCTTCCATGTTGTCTAGGTTGAATCTACATGGACTAGATCCTTTTTCTGATTATGGCTTAAGGATCTATAAAAGGACAATTTAAATCAATTTCAACTAATAACACATTTGACCAATATCGAAACATGCATTTAATCTATTTAAAAGGACAATATAAAACTAAAACTATACGTATTTACTTATTCCATTGTACCATTTGCATCCTCTCTTTTTTGCAGTACATCTATGATTGTCTACATGCTCTTCCATAGAAATTGTCCATAGCACTTTATTTGTAGGTCTATTCCCGCGATACCGATCTAGTTTTATATTTGTTGCCACCACCAAATGTGAATAGTGTATAATCCTTTTATGTGTTTCATAATCTTCAAATGTGGGTGGACCATTCTTCCTTATCAGGTATTTTTGTAGCCAAGTGCCAACAACCACCACAGATCCTATTGGGGAAAACATGGAAACCATCATCAAATAAGTTCTCAAAATTTTCTTAAGGGGATCAAAGACTTGTTCTAAAAATTTGCTTAAGGGGATCAAAAACTTGTTATCAAAATTTTCTTAAGGGGATGTCTTAAAGGGATCACTGTACCTATTGGATAATGATAGCCATCATCATCTTCTGGTGTTATTAACTATTTTTAGTCTCCACACAATGAGCCAACCAATGTTATGTTTCCTCTTCATTCCCCTCCGGTGCAACAACAACATACACATGTCCACGCAAATAAATTTTGATTTAATAACTTGCACATATCCATAAAAATAATTTAGTATTACAAAATAACTTAATAAAGTGAAATAAATTGAATTAAATTACCTTCTTGTACAAGGTCTAAAACATGGTCATAGTCTTCAGATGCAAACACTTGATCATTTTCTTCAATATTTCTTTCATATTGATTGTGTGCTTGTGCAGGTGTCAATGATCTTTGCTCCCACTATTCAACCCATTCTGTATTTTCACATGCTTCCCAATCTCCTAAGATACAAAACTAACAAAAACATGCAAGCTCCCTTGTCCAAATAGTCCATGTGCTTGTTGTCGAACTCCTAAATGAATGCCATTTATTAGATCCACCGATTGTCTCGCAGTTAACTCTAGTTACAATGTTCTCTTCTTCAACCAACCAAAAGAATCGATGAACTATAGATTACTCACTCGAACCAGGTGTAGATATTCTTGTATTAACCAATCCGCAATCCCATGTGCGTCTTTAAATTTTATTGCATCCTCAAATTTTAATTGTTCTCTAGCAAGAATTTTTTTAACACACACACCAACTCAATCATGTTCTCCTTTACCATGCCCAACTTCAAAAAAACTCCATATATGTTGGACATTAAGTTCCTTGTGAACCCTACTTAACCAATATAACATTCAAGCATTCTTGAATTGCCCTGTACAATTATCTAACCATATGAAGTATTCTGTCATTTGGATTCCTCTTTCTCTTAAATTTATATAAAATATATTGAAATAGTATTGAACAAACTTTGATGAATGTAACCAGTTGTCACTCAAATAAAAATGATATTCCCTCAAAACTTTTATGTCATCCTCAGTGCTATCATTTTTCATGTCTATAAACAATATGGATAAACATAGCTACTTGCATTGAATTATAATACTGTGATTGAATTTCCTCTTGTAGAGCTCGAGTATAATTTTGCGCAAAATCAACCACTGAAAGTATAGTACCAATTGGAAATGTGTTTCTACATGCGCGAAATTGACCATCAATCTGTCGAGCATGTTGAGAGTGCATGACATATTTTGGTACAATCTTATTCTTAAATTCACTCATTAATGCATGTACACTAAATTTTTATGTAACTAAATCACAACGCTTTCCTATTTTTCCATCTTTTAAAGAATAGTGAACATTCTTAAATCTTTTAACATCTACTAATTGTTGTCCAAAATCATTATCAACATTTTCATGCATACAAATTCTTAAGAATGAAAGATTTCCACAGCTAATGCATTGTCCAGAAATACAAGAACTTAAATAAAAAAATTACCATTAGATCTTTCAAAAAAAACCCTGATATAAACTCCCTTATTGCTTCAGGTGGCATATTAATACCACATTCCTGTGTAATCATATTAGTATGCAAGGTACAAAGTATATATCAAAAAACATCATAAAAATAATGAAATTGAATATGCATTTTACAACAACAAGATATTCATTGCTTATTAATTTTTACATACCAAGGTTTACATTTTTCAAAAGACCTTTGACTTATTTTAATATTACCAATAGCACTAAATCACCACAAAATTTTCTATAAAATTTAGTTTGTGTTGTATCTAATAGGTGTTTTGGGTGAGGATCATGAACTTTGGACCCCACCCTTAATTTTAAAACATCTCTAGCATTAGATGAAACCCTATTATTATCATGCCAATATTTTTTGATCAAAAATTTAATTTCAACATTCAATTTCATATTAGACCCCGGGAGTTGACCACTGAAACTCCAAAATTGGTTAATATGATCAGTTTCTATACTGTCTCTAATTTTTCCAACTCTTAGCAATGTTTTAGGATGTATTTTTAAAACTTCACTAATATTGCTTACCATTCTTTTATTCAAAGTTTCTTTATTAACTATAACAGTTGTTATAGCTCTTCTTGTTGCATTTTTATCTTTAGATCAACTATTTTTCCCAATAGATTGAATGGCACTAGCAACAGTAGACATAACATGTTTTAATGATTGATCTTTTCTTTTTGGTTTAACATAAAAGCCTAACCTTTTCATTACTTTCCTCATTTTTTGCATTCTCATCAATTGCATCATTATTTGACATTGAAATGCAATTTTTTTACAATAAAAGAATTTTTTGTATATTCTATTCGCATGTGTTCTTATTTACCTCCAAGAAATTTGACCAGGAAGATTATCAAAACATCACTTTCAATTTAAAAAAAAAGTATTTTCATTAAATTCAACATCACATTCTAGATTTTCATTTTCATTTTCATTTTCAACTTCAAAACGATTTACATTTTCATCTTCATTTCATCATCAATCAACAAAGCGGTTTTCATTTTCATTTTCAACAAAGGATCATTCTCATTTTCATTTTCAACAAAGATTTTTTTATTTTCATTTTCAACAAAAGATTTTTCATTCTCATTTTCATTTTCAACAAAAGATCTTTTTCATTTTCAACAAATTCTATAAAAGTTTTCATCTCTCTGAATATTATCAATGTCAACATCGTTAAGTCCAACATCTTGTAAAACTTCTACATACGAATTTACCATTTCACTAACATGTGGATTTGAAGACGTACCTGGATTTGTGCATATTGAAACATTCTCCATAGCATTGAAAGAGGGATTTGAAGACATAGTAGGACTTTTCTTTTCCAAATTGACTTCTTGCAAATTAGCTTCATCTACAACCATGGTCTCCTCAATGTTTTCATCTTCAATAGTTGTGGAAATGGATGCTCCACCATCATTCATTGATTTAATTCTCCTTCTTCTTTCTCTTTGTCTTTGTTTCTCCTTCTCTCTCTTTGCCTCAATTTCTTCAGGAGTCAATGTCTTCCTATCTTTCCTCTTATTACAAGCTTGTGAATCCATGATTATAAAATTCTCAAGCACAAATGAATGTCAATAATGAAATTCTTCAAAAATTTCAATCCAAATTGTAAGTTGAAGACCTGTAAGGACAAAATTATTCCTCTTGTGTTCCTCAAAACAAGTAGAAAACTAGCACAATTCCACTTAAAAAACTATTTTCTTCAGGTCTCCTTTCAAAAATTCAATCCATATTGCAAGTTGAAGACCTTTTGTTCCTCCAAATGATTACAAAACTAACACAATTCCACTTCAAAAACAGTTTACATGATGCCTCCTTTGAAAAAAATAATCCAAAAATGCAAGTTCACCACCTGTAAAGACAAAAGTTGATGAAAAATAGCCCAATATGTTGCAGTTGGTCGTACATGTGAAGTTGTACACTTCATAGTAAACTTTGCCAATTTTTTTTTTTAAATGGTTAAAAACAAACGAGATCCCATTTTATAATCGAGATCTGTTCCCCAATATTAAATGTGGGGACCATTGACAAAGGAATGGGATCTCGTTTCCCTGTCAATGGTCACCGCATTTAATATTAAGAAACGAGATATCAATTTACAAAACGAGATCTCGTTTTGTAAATGGGATCCCGTTTCTAAAAATTTGAAATTCCATTTGCTTTGTGATTGGGTTTTTGGTTTGTATTTTGGTTCGGGAAAAGCATTGGGAATCCGAACCTAGGCCTTCAACCTAGTTTGACTAGAAAGTTGAAGGTCCTAACAATGTCAGAGAAAAATACTGAGTTTGGACAATGGCTAACGACTTTTTTTGCAGAATCTTTCAACGAAATTAAAACCATTATAGATGAGACAGTGCATATTCCAAATATGTAATTTTTTTTACAATTGGATTATTTTTTCTATTTTTCAATTAATTTTTGATGAAATTGGTCCACAAACTTTAAATATCAGGGTTTTTTACTATTTTAATATTTTTTTATCAACATTTTCATGAACGGATTGCACGAGAACGTACTTTAGACAATTCTTTTCAATTTAAAAAAAAATCAAAAAATGATAAGTTTAGGTCATCTTATGTGTGACACGATAATTTAGGTCAAAATATGGATGATGTACATGTGCATGGTATGGTAAAAAAAAAGTGACTTTTAAACAGTGGTTTTTAGAAATGCCTATTGAAACTCAATTTGTACCATCTGGGTATTGAAATAAATTACATATTTGGAAACTAGACTCTGAGTACTATAGTTTATGATTAGTGACTTTTTTGAAGATTCTATCTCTAAGTGCTTCAAATTTTAAGGTCAAATGTGTCAAATTTTGAAAATCAAGGAAAACACTTCCACTTTTTGGCAAAAAAGTGGACTTAACTTCTTGCTAGCACCCAACTATAATAGTATACAAACCACTAAAAATTTCAAAATCTTTTAAATTATAAAACCAAATTTAAATTTTATTAAGTTATTTAAAACACTAGCACAATCTTTGTCTATGATTGTCAACAATCACCCAATAAGGGTATCCGAACATAATAACTAGGCCAAAATAACCCTGGACACAATAACCCCATCATAATAACCCAAGGACAAAATAACCCAAGGTCATAATAACCCATGGACAGAAAAAGCCGTGGTCAAAATAACCCATGGACATAATAACCCATGGAATTTTGTTTTCCTTTCTCTATATTCTTACGGGGATATTTTGTCCATGGGTTATTCTGACCACAGGTTATTTTGTCCATGGGTTACTATGACCCTGGGTTATTTTCTCCTTGGGTTGTTGTGACTGGGTTATTTTGTCTAGGGTTATTTTGGTCGAGTTATTATGTCCTACAATCCCCAATAAGTATTTTTCAATCTTGAAGATGATATTCCTCATGAAGGTTTGCATCTTCATGAATTTCTAATTTACTAATAGCAAAAACTTCTCTTCACCAATTTTCATGCATATTATGCCCAAAAATTGTGTTTCTCCTTTTTCCATCTATAACTCCCACACCCCTTTCTTAAAATTCACTTTTACTTTTAATTTTTAATTCTTAGTCTCCATTTATGACCCCCACAATTAAAAATATAACTTCACCTTTGTGTTTCAAAACAAAAAACACCTTATATCTCCCTTTTTAATCTAAGGTGACATTACACCAAGAGAGGGGACATTACAATTGGATATTTTATCTAAGGTGAGTGATTGAGGTGAAATTCCTCCTCACTTCACTTTGTCTTGTAGAACAAAGCTACACCAAAAATGACAATTTTTACCTTGTAGAGAAAGTATTTTGATTCTCTCCCTAATTTTCATACCTGATAGAACACGTGGGTTTGAGCTAACACTTGGTGATAAAATCCAAGTAAAACCCATTAAAATTTAAAAAAAAGGACAAGGTGAATGTTTTTAAATTTTGATATTGCAAATAAAGCAAGGGAAGAGCATACACATTCAATCTTTGGGTTATACAAGAGAAATAAATCAATTTTGATTTTCAAGATCACTCGAAGACATGGTAAGAGAGAATACATGGTTTAAATAATGAAAACATGATACACAAAATGTACACAAAGATTACAACCTTTAGAAGATGAAATTTGATATTTACATTATTTTCAAGCTTTGACAAATCAAACTCACATGCAAAGTATTAATAGTCTATAGAAATTGATATTCGATTAAAAAAACACTACACACAAAAGGATTAATAAAAGAAATTCCTATAGCACACAGTGAAAATGGAACGCGATCAGGGCTTGCAATGGTCACCTGCAAGAAGGCACTTCGGGGGAAATCGGGATGGTCTCAGAGGCAACTGGTAGGTGGATCATGGCAGGGTTTGGCATGCAAACAAATGGGCCCATCCAGATAATGAAGCCCAAAAAGATTCTCGCGTTGAGGGGTGGGATCATGAGCGTAGAAGGTTGGAAAATGACAGAATTGGTTTTAGGGGTCATCAAAGAAGAGGGAGTTACATAAACGATGCCTTTCATAGGCCGAGGTAGTTTGAAGGAGGAATATGAGGGGATGATGATCAGGCAAGGATGGAGGTTGAGGGTCAGGATAGAAACCCTAGCAAAAAGAAAAGTTTTACAAAGGAGGTTTGGCAGAAGAAAAAGTTTGATAAGGAATGGGAGGAGGTTAGGGAAGCGGCTCAGGGAAATGGGTCCAAGAGACCTGTGGTTAAGATAGCAAATGGGATTCCTAGTGGAAAGGCTATGCCAATGGTAAGCAATGTGAAACTTCAAGCTAAAGTTCTTCGTCTAGAGAATTTGGGCCTGATTGGGAAGTGGTATGGTAAGGGCCTGAACTGGGATTTCCTAATGAAATGGTGGAAATCACGTTGGGGTAATGATCTACTTTTCAAACCCCTGCAAAACAATTTATTTATGGTGATCTGCCCGAACAGGGAGTTGAGGGAAGAAATAGTGAAGGGTGTCTGGGTTTTGGACGGAAGCAGTTTTTATCTAAGGTGATGGAAGGTAGGTTTTAACCCAATTGTGCATGTAATGGAGACGATGCAAGAATGGTTCATTCTTCCAAATCTCCCTGCTGAGTTTTGGGAACCAAGTATCATTGAAGAGATTGGAAATCGCTTGGGCACATTTTTCTATGCTGAAGAAAGGAGAAAGTCGGGGCAATTTCAATCTCATGTGCGTATTTGTGTGGAAAACAATTTAGTATGCCATATCTACGATGAGATCCAATTGATTTCAGATTATGGTAGTTGGATACAAAAGCTGGAAGGAGACTCCTTTACAAAGGATAGTTTAGTGCGACCTTTGGGAAGTAGGCTTTCAAAGTATAAGGTAGAATGCTCAAAGGCAGTGGAGGTTGTTAAAGCGCATCACGAGAAGGGTTTGGAAAGTAAAAAAGGTTTTAGCTCAATAGTGCATGGAGAGAAATTGAGTTCTTCCCCTAGTCATCTTAAGGAGAAGGATCAACAAGGCAAAGGGCCATCTCCAAAATTTGATTCTTCTTCTTCTATTCAGATGGAGGTTGTTCACGAAGCACCGATTCAATCTCAAATGGAGAAATAACCTTTGCCCCATCTTCAAAATGAGGGTCAGAAGCTCTCACAGTTTGTCGAAGGAGGCATTTTAGGGGCAGAGGTAGTTATGTGTCAGGATTAGGAGGCGCATTTGGATGAGAAAATTTTGGAGGTTCTTGAAGTCCTCGGGGAAGACCGCACTAATGTGGAATTGGATTGACTCATTGCAGTAGGAAAAGAGTTAATGGTTTTGGCTGAAGAAGCAAAAGCTAATGCGTGGCTACTTGAGGATGAAATAGACCTGGAAAACGGGGGTGAAGAGGATTTTTCTACTGGGCTTTCACCAGGAAAGGTGATTGGGAGTCCTCAATCAGCCAAAAAGAGGAAGCTCTCACAAAGCATGGCCAACACAAGGATTAAGTTGGGCTTACATCAGAGAGAAATGGCCAAATCCTCACCAGATTGTGGGGAAATCGAAAAGCAAGGAAGGATTTCCAATCAAGAGAAGAGGAAATGGGATGGGGAAGCAGTCGGTCAACAAAAAATTGACTTGTTGATAAAAGTAAGGAAGAGCGATGCTCTTTCTAAACAACAATGAGGATCTTAACTTGGAATGTTAGGGGATTAAATGCCCCTAACAAATGGAGCCTGGTAAGGTGACCGATGGAGTTAAATCAGTCAAAAATATGCTTGTTTTAGGAAACAAAATTGGATGTTGAAGATATATATAAGGGTTGTAGGAATTTAAAGCATTGGAAATGGCTGGGGGTGGGTGCTGAAGAGGCCTCGGGTGGTTTGTTAACCATTTGGAAACCTCAATCTATTTTGGTTGAAGAATTGGTTGCGCATAGATATTGGCACGTCTGTAGGGTAAGAGGCTTATATTCTATTCTTCAATTTGTGCTTATCAATGTTTATGGCCCATATTTATGTTCTCTTAAAAGAGCGGTTTGGCAAGAGTTAGATTGCTTTCTTAATAATCTTGCTCAGGAGTTTTTTTTCTTGGGAGGAGATTTTAATGTGATTTTGAGGCAAGAGGATAAGAAAGGTGGCATGGGCAGGGTCCTACAATCTCAATCATATTTTCAAAATTTTGTGGAGCGTAATTCTCTAGTTGAAATCTTCACGGGTGATGATTGTTTTACCTGGACCAACTGCAAGAAAGGTTTTTGTAGTATTTTTGAGAAACTTGACAGATTTTTCTTTAAAGGAGATTTGCGGCTTTTTCCTTTCAGCTTAGATAGTAAGGTGGTTTTAGGGAGTGGTTCTGACCATTTTCCTGTTCTTTTATGTATTGATGGGGACAAAGGGCCGGTTTGTTGCCCTTTTAAGTTCAAAATGATGTGGTTCAAGGAACCTAGCTTTTTGGGTTTGGTTGATTTCTGGTGGAAGGAATGCTCCCCAGGTGGCTCCAAAATGTTTAATTTGGTCACCAAATTGAAATTATTAAAGCAAAAGATTAAGGAATGGAACAAGGTTTGTTTCAAGAATATTTTTGCAGAAAAACTTAGAATTGAGGGAGATCTAGAAGCTTTAACAGAGGTGGTGATTCAGGAAGGTATGGATGATACGTGTTTTGAGAAAGAAAAGGATTTAACCATAACTCTTAATGATTTACTAGCAAAGGAAGAGGTTTTCTAGAGACAAAAATCTAGAGAAATTTGGTTGAAAGCGGGAGATAGAAACATAAATTTTTTCCATAATTCCACTAAATCCAGAAGAGAAATAAACTGGGTTTCTTGTATAAAAGGGGTAGATGGCCACCTTCTAGAAGATCCTAAGGCAATAAAAGATTCGGTTGTTGCTTTCTTCCAAAACTTACTCAATGATTGGGAAGGCTCGCAATTAGGGGTGTAGGAAGAGTGTTTACGTGGTATTCCAAGGATGATTTCGTCTGTTCAGATGGAATGCTTGAATGCGAAGTTTACGGAGGAAGAAACAAAGGTTGTGGCTTTTGATCTTCACCCGGAGAAGGCCCCTGGTTTGGATGGATTTTCGGTGATTTTCTTTTAGAAATGTTGGGAGATTGTGGGTTTCAATGTTTTTGAGGCGATTGAAGATTCAAGGATTTCAGGCAGGGTTCTAAAGGAGATGAATAACACATTAATCGCTTTAATCCCGAAGAAGGAGAAACCCAAAACGTGGGATGATTTTTGGCCTATCTCCCTCTACAATACTGTTTATAAAATTATGGCAAAGGCTTTAGAAAATAGGTTGAAAAAGCTCCTTCCAAGTATTATCTCTGAAGAGAAAACAAGGTTTGTGCTGGGATGATCAATTTTTGATGGGGTGATCATTACACAGGAAGTTATTCATTCAATCCAAAGGTTGAAAGAATCTGCAATGCTTCTAAAATTGGACATAAGGAAGGCTTATGATAGAGTTGATTGGCGGTTTCTGTTTAAAGTTTTGGAAGCTTTTAGTTTCCAGAAACCTTGGTTGGATTGGCTCTTTGGTTGGGTGGCGTCGCCTCGGTTCTCGGTTCTTGTCAACGGGTCTCCTAAAGGTTTTTTTGTTGTGTCAAAAGGTCTTAGGCAAGGGGATCCCCTTTCCCCATTCTTGTTCATAATTATGGCTAAAGCTTTGGGGAGGGAAATTGAGAATGTGAAGTTATCAGGTTTGGTGAAAGGTATTCAAGTAACTAGTGGTTTGTCGTCAATTGCACATCAACAGTTTATTGATGATACAATGTTGTTTGGTGATGCTTTGCTTGGGGAAGCCAAAAGGCTCAAAGGGATTTTGGATATCTATTTCAGGGCTTCGGGGCAAGAGGTCAGCATAGCAAAATCTAAAGTCTTCTTTTTTAATACCCCCTGTGTGAAGGAAATGCAAATTTTAAGGATTTTTGGTTTTAAAAAAGGTCAACTTCCTTGTAAGTATCTAGTTCTTCCACTTGAGAAGGGTGTTAAGTGTGAAGGTACCTAGAATTCAATGGTAGATCACTTCAAAGAAAGGATCTTGTCCTAGAAAAAAAAATGGCTTTCTTGGGCTAGTAGGCTTTCATTGTTAAAATTAGTTTTATTTGCTTTGCCCATATATATGATGTATTGTCAGCCTCTTTCGGCTGGCACAAGTAAATATTTGAATAGAATAATGAAGGATTTTTTCTGGAAGGGCAATTCAGATCAGAAGAAGTTCCCCTTAGTAAAGTGGCAAAAGATTTGTGAAAAAAAGGAGGAAGATGGGGCAGGTTTGAAAAATATTTTGTTGCAAAATAAGGCATTAGGGGTGAAATTAGCTTGGAAAATTCATTCTCAGCCAAACCTCAAATGGGTCAGAATTGTTCGGGCAAAGTATTTGGATGATGATCTGAACTGTTTTATTACAGCCTCGTCCCTTCCCAAGGGTTCTAGAATCTGGAATTTCACTTGTAATTCGAGGGACCTTATTCTGGATTATTTAACTTGGGAAGTAAAATATGGTGGTGATGCTTTGTTTTGGGAAGATTCTTGGGAAGGCTTTCCCAAGCTAGCTACAGTTCCTGAGTTGGGAAGGATCAAGGAAAGAGCTAAACAAGTTTGGGGTTCAAAGGTTAGTGATTATGTGGATACTTCTTTATCTAGTGCAGATGGTCTCATAAAGTGGAAGTCCTTTAGGCAGTTGGGCTCCTCTGACCAAGAGGTGGAGTTAGTGGAGAATTTTCTTACAGAAAGGATTTTTTGGAGAAGAGGAGGCATGGATCACTTGAGATGGAACGCTTCGCCAATAGGGAATTACTCTGTCAAATATGGTTATTCCATCTTGGCCGAGTCTGGAGTTGAGATTTCTACTCTTCCAACTCATCTTTGTTGGAATAAGGCGTGCTTACCTAAAGCTGGTATGTTCACTTGGGCAGCAACTCAGGGCATAATTTTGATAGGTGAGCATTTTACAAAGTTAGGTTTTCAAGGCCCTTCCAAATGCCCGCTTTACTTCGCAACTGTAGAAACGGTGGACCATTTATTATTAAATTGCAAATTTACGCAAGCGATCTGGCAATGGTTATGTTTCAAGCTTCGTTGGAAATCGGCATTTCCTCTCACGCATATTGATTGGTTAAAGTCTTGATCATCCAAGGGAATGCATTCTCTCTTTGGGGATTTATGGGTTTCAAGCCCATCGATTGTTTTATGGGAGGTTTGGAAAGAAAGGAATAGGTGCATTTTTTAGGGGAAGGAGATCTCTAGTCCCAGGCTCCAATGTAAAATTGAGGCTAGTATAATTGAATTGTTTAATGCTAGATTGGTAGATCGAAACCCAAAGTCAGACAATTTTTTCAGAATGGGATGTTTGGATTTTGAAAAATTGGTTGGGTTTGCGTGCTCTAGCTTTTGGGGGTTCTAGTAGGGCTGCAACGACAGAAGACAAAAAGAAGGCTATTTGGCTACCTCTAGACCTAGGCTGGGTAAAACTAAACTTTGATGGGGCTTCTAAAGGAAATCCTGGCCCTTCTGGTGTAGGTTGTATTGTCAGAGATTCAAAAGGTGAGACCTTGGGGAGGTTAGCGAAGTCTTTACCATCTGGAACAAATAATGTTGCAGAATTTCAAGCTCTTTTTTTGGGGTTGGATTTATGTGTTGATTTGGGGGTGGGTTGTGTTGTTATTGAAGGGAATTCTTCTTTGGTAATTAATTCGTTGAGAACCAAATAGACCCAAAATTGGAAGTTAGGGGAATTGTTAGATGTTGCTTTGGTTAAGGTAGGTAAATTTAATCAAGTGATGTTCAATCATGTGTTACGAGAAGGCAATTATGAAGCGGTTCTCTTCTCCAATATCAAAGTTTCAGGTCCAGAAATTAGATATTTGGGTTGAGTAGTAAAGTATCTTGTGGGAGGTAGGGAGGGCATCCCTCTAGGAAGGCAGAGGGAAGTGGCATGTTTTCCACGGTGGTGTTCGTCAGATGGAGGCACTCATGAGGTGGTAGTTTGGTTGGATGTGTGGCATGCTTTAGTGTTGCATCAAAGGTGGCAGTACAGGTTGTCAGTTCTAAGCTGGCCGCAACATTCTTCAATGATGTATGAATAGTTTTCGTGCTTGGTTTTCTTGGATTTCCATCTTGTTAAATGAGATTTGGTACGTTTTGAAGGGGTGGCGGCATCTTCAGAATCTGGGTTTATTATCATTTGCTTGGCTCTCTTCTGCTTCATTTCTTTTCATGTGAAATTTTGGGGTTTCCTGCCTTCCCTTCTATCAAGTGTCTCTGATAGAAGGTTGAGGATGGTGAAGTGCACTAAATTCATAGTGGAGGTCTCTATTTCTGGCTTAGCTTGCTTTGGTGTGGACACGCCAATATCCTTGTGCTTGTCGGCAAGATAGGCTTCCTTTAGGGAAGTCACTGACCAGCGTCTGAAGCAGATTTTGGTGGAGTATGACCCGTTGGTGCTTGCGGCGGTGAAGATGGTGTTGGGTTTGAGTCATTTGGAGGCTAAGGAGTATAGGAGAGATAATCTGCACATCTCATCTCACTTTCTTTCCTCGTTGCTTGATAATCTGGAGCCGAAGGCCGAGGCTAAGCAACCGTTGTTGAAGCTTTTCAAGAAGGACATGGTAGAAGGTATCAACAAGGTGCTTCACGTGTTGATAGAGGGAAGAGGCTTCCCTCATCCTTATGATGTGGAGCGGGTTCACTTGGAGGACACGGTGAAAATATATCTGTTCCTTTTGGATTTGCAGGGTTCGGATTTGATGCGACACAAGTCATTGGCAACAATTGCCATCATCTTTCTGAAGAAAGTGTTCGAGCTGATGGCAATGGACAAAGAAGACTGGAAGGAGGAGTTTGGTGAATTTGCAGTTTTAAATAATTTCCTGTAAGTTGGGGGTTTATTCTTTTTGTTTTGGGGTTTTTTGGGTCGGTGTGTTTTTGGTGGTTCTAGCTTTATTCGCCATTTTAGTGGCTTTCTTTGCATTTTTGGCAATGGTATCAGTAGTGGTTTTTAGTTTTCTATGTACATGTCATACTATTGTTTTGGCTTTGTGGTAGCCCTAGTAGGCTGGTTTTTGGATTTTCTGTCAACTCTCTCTCCTATGTAGTAGACGCTTGTTAAACTGTAGTTTTTATTATAAATAAATAAACTCTTATGCATCAAAAAAAAAAATCCTATAAATTTAGAGACAATAACTCAAAGAGATGAAGTGCATACAAAAAATCTAAAATGCACACAAACAAGAATAAGTAATCATTGCTAAGGCTAAAGAAAGATAAGATTTTTAAAATGAACATGACAAACTTGATATTTTGGAGGAAAATCTTATTTTTGAGTTTTAAAAATATTCTTATGAATGGGTAGTTGGATCATGTCTATGGGGGGACATCAAACAACTATTGCATTCTTTCATTAGAATAAGTCATTTTTTATTTTCCTCTTATCCATTGGCACTTGTGGATTTGAAATTAATCAATCGGCAAGCTATTGTTACAATTATTATATTTGACATTAATTGTAATCTTTAGGTTGATTTGTAAGCACAAGCTAGGGCTCGTAGGATCGGCCAAAAGTATGGAATAATTTCAATAAAAGAACTACATAAGATATAATAAGATCCTAAGCATAATTTTTTGCTACTTTAGGTAGAGGAGGAGAGTGTAGGGATCTAAAAGTGAAGAGCAACAATAAAAAAAGAGTAATGGTAATAGTAGAAATTAAAGCAATTACATAGAATGAAAATATAATATGCTTGAACAACCCTAGTTTTTGCAAAAAAAAATCGCTAAAGAGTTCATACAATATGTATTCAATAATTTTATTTCATTTTACTTACTTTCCCACAAATGAATCCATTCTTTAAAACCAACAATATTTATTTAACACAATCATGATTGGATACACCAACATGTCTTCAATTCAATGTCATTAATTGATATATACCTTGTTAATATGAAGCCCTTAACATATTCTTGACAATGATGATAAATAACTTCCTAATTAGTATTGTTGGTGAATCACTTTCTAGAAACTTGTAAGAAGTGTTAAAGAGATGGATCAATTCCAATTTCAAGAGTAAGCACACTAATACATTGCATAATTCCATCAATTAGACACATTTATGGCACTACAATGCAATGTAGGTTGTCATGACACCTTGGGAGTTGCATCCTTTGGCTACTCATGAATACTCAATAAACACAATTATCCTTGCCTGTACAATAGTTCAAAACAAAAATAGAGGCACATGATCTCTTAAAAAATAATTATTCATTTTCAGTTCCATCGTAGTCACTAGAATATAAGCACAAGTTTAGAACCTAAATTAGAAAAAAAAGTAAACAAAATTCTTCTTATTGTGAGTTAATTACAAATCTCATGATCAAACAAATAATGAATTTTGATTTTTTTTTAACAAATTAATTAAGTTCTCAAATGTGAATCCCATTTTGAAATAGATTTACTTCAATGATTTGGGATGTGGTTGTTCAAGTACTTGTTTTAAAAATCCTATACCATGCATCTATAAGAGATGATTGATCAATTTGGGGGAACTTGCACCTCCATTTATAATTTTTTGTGAGGGAGAATGAACAGTGGGGATTTGTCTATCAATGGTGGATAATAGATAACTAAAGAGATGAGATTATTTGGTTCAAAATGAGAAAAAACATAGATAATTAGTTACAAAAAAAAATAAGAAGGAAAATGAATTACTTGATCATTCATTTGGAAATGGTGGAGGGAATATAGGTTAATTAAATAATAAAATATTAATTAATTTAATCATATATGTGAGGTAAAAATTGAAGTAATTAAGTAATACATATTTAATTAGTTAGTAATGAATTAGAGTAATTAAATAATATTTAAATAACTTAGAAAAATTCAATTAATTAATGACACTCATTAGCATGAAATAATGTTAGGACAATTTTGCATCTACATAAACCAATAAAATGAATAAAAATCTATACCAACACACCTCTTAGCTTAACAAACTTTATTTTTAACATTTTTAAATTTCTCATTTGTAGTTGTAGGTACATACATATATTTATTGCACGTACCAAAGTTTTAAAATTTTATAATTTAAAGACTTGCTTTTCATGTTAAGTCAAAACATGCAAAGATTAGGCTTACAAATGTAGATTTGATCCAATATCACGCATGATTTTTTATTTCACAAAGTAGAGTGGTCCCAATTTACTCATTCCAAATCTAACTTCAACTCTATTATTTGAATTTATCACTATATTAACAACTTAATAATTAATTAATTAAACTAAATAACTTTAAAAAATATATTTTTATTTGAATTTAATGTTATTTTAACTTTATTGTATTTATCATCATTATGCTAAAGGAGTTCCCTATTTGAACATAGGCAACCTTTTTTTCAAATCAGCAAATTCAAAACGCTCCTTAAAAACATACAAGACAATAGAAAACATCTTATTCATTCATCATTTTTTTCCATTCCACTAGTTTTATTTCTCAGTCCATTCCTCACACCTAAACTTGATACGTCAAGTATGGAATGCAACTTTGAACACAATGTTCTTCACTCCTTTCTATTTATCGAGAACAAAGACTTTAAAAAGGTAGCAATAAAGGCATTTTGGCCACTTCTTTTTATAATTGTCCATGAGAGTGGACTTCTTATTTCATGCTAATTTTGTTGCCACGTCATTGAGCCCACATTAAAGAGGATGAAATGACTTATAAAATTAAATATTATAATATTCTCATGCCTTTCTCTTAGCTAGTGGGTTGTTAAAATTTTACCTGGTGGATTGACATAATTATATTTATTATTATATATAATAATTGATATAATATTATAATATAATATATATTTAATATAATATAAATTAAATTATATAATATTTTTTTTAAATAAAGTTGGGGGTGAAAATTTTATTAAGAATAAACATAAAATTATAGCAATAGGGACAAAATGCCCTGAACCAATAGAACACTATCTAAATTTGGCCCTAAGGAGAAATCACGAGTATATAAAAGGTCCCCACACCATCCATCCTCCCAACACCAAAGAGCATACAACCAAACCAACTTAGCACATCTAGCCATTATGATCATTATGAATAAACTATGCAAGTTGTTGACATTTTTGCAGGTCAAGCTGACCCCAACTCTAAACAAACCACACCCCCATCTCATCAAAAGCCCATTTAACCAGACAATCAGCCACCTTTTTCCATTCCCTTGGAATATGCACAAAGGAAATGGAAACAAAATTAGAGGCCAAGTTGAGAATTTGTCTAGCTAACTCACCTAACCTCCAAGCAGAATTCTTGAAATCATGTTTGTTAAGCAGCGAAACAAGAATCTTTGAATCCATCTCACATATCACTTTCCTCCACCCCAACTCACAAGCTTTCTCCAAAGCACAAAGAATTGCACAAGCCTCCATTTGATTATTGGACTGTACTCCCATATAAATGGAGAAGAAAAACTGAACACAACCCTTACTATCTCATCCCACTCCACCAATACCCACAACACTAGGATTACCACAAGCAAACCCATTTGTGTTGATTTTGTCAAAATTTGTTAGACGTGGACTTCACTTGCCTACTCGATTCACTTGCTTGGATAGCTTCATCTTGGAACCAATCTGAGACTGGGTCATCAAGGTTATAGAAATCTCCAAACGGGAAAAGAAACAAGAATAATTTGAGGAGAAAGGCTCTCTCAGGTCAAACTTAGCCTCAATAGTCTCCTTAAGCATACTTTTAATATTAAGCCAAATTTGGAGGGCCACCTACTTACAATCCTGAAAAATTCATCTATTTCTCTCCAACCAAATCTACTAGATAATTAAAGAAGGACCTAAATCCAAAGCTGCCACCAGGAAAGAAGCAGAAGCTGGAGGAAGACCCAAATTCGCCCAAAGATCATGCAAAAAAGAAGCTTGAACAAATGGTCTCTTCCACAAATTCCACCACATCCTCCAAATTTCATACAAGAATGGGCATTGAAAGAAGAGGTGACTAGAGTTTTCTTCATTGTTTCCACACAAAAATCAAAATGAGGGGTCGCAAAATCCTCTTTTCCTAATATTCTCCCAAGTAAGGCATTTATTAAGACTCAGAAGCCAGACAAACAGATTACAATTGGACCAACCATTCTTATTCCAAATTCTTTTCCACTAGGGGCTCACCTCCAAATCCCCAAGTTGCCTGCACAAAGCAGCAAAACCCTAAGCCACCGTGTACTTCCCCTGAGGACCACTACCTCAAGCCACCACATCACTCCCCTCCAAAGAACAACATGGGCGTTCAACCAAGATTGAAGCCAAGGAGTTTCTCGCTTCCAAAGATCCCTCATCAAGCCAAGTAATAGGGTGTCGCCACTGATACACCAAAGAGGTCTCCACAAAGGACGAACTCTTAAAGTTGTCAACACTGGACCATCCAGCCTCCACAAATGATTCACTTAAATCCCGAAGATGAGGGTGAGATGAAAGGATAGGCAAGTTGCCATCCCAAGAAATAAACCAAAAGTGAGAAAAATTTCCCTTATTAATAATCCAAAAGAGACCTGCCTTAATAAGTGTGGATCCTCTTTTTAAAGTGTTCCAAATTATGGAACCCTTTCTAGTTAATTCCATCCGTGGAATGTCCTCATTAGCTACACCACCTAGATATTTATAATTCAAAATATGAGCCCATGGCTGATCAGAAAGAGTACACCATCTCCAAAATAATTTAGCAGCAAGAGCCAAACTATTATGCTTTGATTTCCTAAGAACCAAACCTCCACACTCCTTGGGTTTACGCACCTGGTCCAAAATCACCAAGCTCCACTTTTGATGGTCCAAATTTTTGGACCATAAGAATTTTTGAGAGAAGGAGTCATATTCTTTAAGAAATCCCTTGGGAGCAGAAAAAGCCATGAATCTATAAAGAGGGAGAGCCTACAAGACAAATTTAAGGAGAGTCAATCTGCCAGCAAAAGATAGCCACCAAAAAGTCTAGTGATTGACCCTCAAGCGAAATTTATCCAGGATCACCTGTCAATACCTCTTGTTCATGCTACTCACACAAAAGGGGATGCCCAAATAATCCAAAGGAAGGCTACCAATCTAAAAATGAAGAATGTGGGAAATCCTGTTCTGAATCAATCTGGGAGTATTAAAGAAAATGATGCTAGATTTTCCTTCATTAATCTTCTGACCAAAAGCAGCAATATAAATATCAAGAGCCTTTCTAAAATTATTTGCTTCATCATTCTTTTCCAACCCCATCAGCACAGTATCATCAACAAACTAGAGATGAGTAAGGGATTTTATTCCCTGGTTCTAGCTCCAGTCCTTAATCTGGTCAGTATCCTTGTATCGCCTCAACAATCTCCCCAAACCCTTAGCCAAAAGAATAAAGAGATATGGAGAAAGAGGATCTCCCTTCCTGAGACCTCTTGAAGCTGAAAAGGTAGGAGAGGGTAATCCATTAATCAAAACAGAGAAAGAGGTTGATGACACACAGTTCATGACCCAGGAAACCCAGTCAAGATGAAAACCAAAGGCTATTAGCATATGCTGGAGAAAATACCATTTGACTCTATCATAGGCCTTGAACATATCTAATTTAATAAAAAAGTATTTCTCCTTAGTAGAGGACATAGAATGCACCACTTCCATTGCCACCACAATCCCATTAACAATCTACTAACCTTTAACAAAACCTCCTCATTCCAAAGATATAATAGAGGGAAAATAAGTTTTCAATCATTCTGCCATCAACTTAGTAATAATCTTAAAAGCCACATTACATAGAGCAATAGGTCTAAAGACATCAAAGGAATTGGCCCCCTCTTTCTTAAGAATAAGAGCCAAGAAGCTTGAGTTAAAATCATGAAGCATCTGCTTATTATCTTGAGACTCTCTAACCACTTCTAACAAATCAAATTTCAGGATATCCCAAAACTCCTGGAAAAACTCAATCGGAAAGCCATCAGGGCTAGGTGCCTACCTTTCTTCATTTGGAAAAGGATGCCATCAACCTCTTCTAGAGAAACAGGCTTTAGAAGAAAGTTATTCATCTCCCTAGAAACCACTAGTGGAATGCATTCGAGCACAACATCCTCTTCCACAACTGCCATCAAATAATCCTCAGTGAAAAGAGTAGAGAAGAAACTAACCGCCTCCTTTGAAATAGCCTAAGAAGAAGAGAGAATGTCCCCATTACTAGAAATAATAGAAGTAACTAAGTTACCATACCTCTGTTCTTTCAAAAAATTATGGAAAAAATTAGTGTTCTTATTCCCTTCCTAAAGCCAATCAATACGGGATTTTTGTTTCCAAAAGATCTCCTCCCGCAACTCCCATTCAGCAAGATCCCTAGAGAGTCTAGTATCTTCCTTGAGCAGGTCAACTGTCATGCCCTCTTCCTTAATTCTGAAAGTGATGCTATCCAAATGAGCCTGAATTTTTTTTTCTCTAGGAAAACATTTCTGAAAGAAGCTCTATTCAACCTGCATTTAACATATTGTAGCCTCTTGAAAAAGGAAAACATAGCAGTGCCAAAGGAAAGCTTCCCCTCAGACCACCATCACTCAACCAACTGGTATAGGCTAGGATCATGAAGCCACATGAGCTAGAATTTAAAAGGAGGGTTCCTAGGCATAGCAAACTGAAGGGGAGAAAACTTGATTGGCCAATGGTCTGAACCCCTCCATCCCAATATCTCAAAAGAAGAAGCCAAACACTCCCCAATCCAATGATCTGAAACTAGAAATATATCCAACCTCTCAGAGATAGACCCCTCCCCACATATTCTATTGTGCCAAGTAAAAGAACCATTCATAGGCTTCATATCCACCAGATTAAGGACAAATATTATCACACATCAAGGTCAAAGCAGTACCCAAACGACTCACCCCCCAAGATTTTTCCTCAAGGCAACAGATAGAATTGAAGTCTCCTACAATAATCCAAGGACAAAAAGGTGCCAAATATTGAATGAATCTAATATGATACCACAACAAAGTCTTAGTTGGAAAATCATTTGGTGCATAAACATTGGAGAATAGAGAAACTACACCTGAATCAAAGCAGGATGCAAGCACCAATAGAGAATTCTTGTTGGAAGCCCACCAAAGGGGAACTATCTTACATGAGTTCCAAAGACAAGAAACACCTCCAACCAATCCTTGGGCACCAACACTCTAGCACAGACCTCTCTTCTAGACCTTGGAAGAAACTTTCCTCATTTCATCCACAAAAAGTTTAGTTTCTTGGATAAAAATAATATCAGGATTGTGTTCACATATCAAAATCACAGGTAGCCTTTTGTCTAAGGATGCTACCCAAACCCCTTGCATTCCATGAAAGCACTATAATTTTTGGGATGAAGCAAATTGAGAGTCTAGCATCTTAATAACACCTAATTCCACTAAAGATTCATCCATAATCTTCATTTTTTTCAAATCCTTTTTCCTACCCACCTTTGACAAGTACTGCCCCTTTTTTTAAACTCTTCTAATAAATTCCCAGATGAGGCATATTTTTCATTTTACCATCTTCCTTAGACCTAGAGTCCAAATCCAAATCATTAGTTACCTCATTATCAACATGTTCCAAAGGTGTTTCACATAGGGGATTTGAAACCATAACAACTCCTAGATCACCATCAAGCCCTTTCACAACCCCTAAGGTCTCAACAAGAATCAATGCCTTAGAATTATTATTGTCTAAAGTTTGAGGTGAAACCATTTCATGTATAGGAATGTTGTACCCCAAAATTAAAATTTTTGTTACACTTAGACATTTTGAAGAAATGAGTAAAAGTCTTGTTAAATCAGTCAAAAAGGTCAAAATCTAGGTGTGCATGTCTTGCATGAGGTGTAAAAACTCAAAATTTCCAAAATCTGACGATCTGGGTCTGCTCAAAGCAACTTAACCTACAAAACCCAGATCTTAGTTTTTCATCCCTAATTTTTAGGAAAATTGCTATTTTTAGAAATTTTCTAAAAATAGTAACTTTTTTTGGGTTTTTTTGGGTTTCTTTCGACACGGATACTGGCAAAACTTTCTAAAAATAGAAAGTTGGTCCAAAAAGGTTCAAACTGATTTTGATTGGCTTGAAATATGTCAATATCATGCTGGTACAGTCAGAATCTCAAAATAATCAATTTTGCCCTAGTGGGTCTATTCTGCTTTTTCAAAAGTATATCAAGAGCTCTGAGGTCATCAATGGAAGTCAATTGGCTGCCAAGCATCAGATTCAATGATCAAGCATTGAACAGAAGATGAAATGATGAACATGCATGTTGAATGAAGAAGGAAGGTGAAATCTCCCAGATTTTGACTAAGTCTGCTTGTCATGGGCGCCCCAGGAGAGAATAGGCGCCCATCTTTTTAGGGCACCAGATGATGGAATTAGGGTTTGAGCTCTTAGTCAAAGTTATTCAGAACCCTCTCAGCTTCGCAACAAGTCTGACAGTGCAATCAACAGATCATCCAGTCACCCAGAATTCGAGGTCAAACAAGGAAGTTTCAAACAAAAGATGGAATGAAAATCATGAAAATGTTTGAAAAGTTTCTAAGTTTGGGAACTTTCAGTGCCCCTGGTGCCCAAGGGCACCCAGCTTTTTGAGGGGCCTAACTCAGTAGTAAGGGTTCGCAATTGTGCTCAATCTATCCAGAATTCAGACAGCTTCACAATAGGTGTCTTCGTCAGAGCATCTGACTTGTCATTCTATGACAAATCCAAATCGAGGTGACAGTATTGAATGAAGGTTTGAATTTGAAGATAAAATCTAATGACAAATATTCTAAGTCTGGAGCAAATGGGCGCCCTTAGAAGGGAAAGGCACTGATGATTTCAAAGGCCCAAACGAATGATTTTGCCAGTGAAGCCTCCAAGATGACTTCCTCAGAACTGGTCAGGCTTTCCAATGAGACCTTCAGCACGTCAATCCAAGATGGCAGTCGTCAGATGCAAAAGGCTGAACAGAGGGTTTAACGAGAGTGAAATTTTGAAATTCAAAAGCAAAGGTGAAAACATTGAGAAATTGGCTAACTCCGGTGAAGTTGTGTTATCATGGAATCTAGCAGCGCTCGTTCCATTGATAACCCCCCTACGAAACTTGTCTGTTTCCTAGGATTCATGAAGTTCAAGTACGCATAACGAAGTGATTTTCAAGCCACCTCGAAATGTGTTCCAAAGCCTCGAATAGTCAATTCGAGCATTCCCCCATGTTCGCCTCGCAAAGACCTTCGAAACGAGCCCATTCGCGAAGTCTCACTATTCGTACTTAGCGAATTGCGAACAATGCAGTTGCACTGAAAAAGTGCGCTCCTGCTTTCAAGCCAAAATTTGGCTAAGTATGAAAAGTGCAGGGGTGCTAAAATTTAGCGCCCCTGCATGAAAGTGAACTTTCCAAAAAATGTAATAGCGCTGAATTTTAGCGCTATTACACTTTTTCCTGACACTTAACCTTTTTTTGGCTCTGGCACGTTTCTTCATGATTTTTGCATTTTTTTGTCAATCGTGCCACTTTTCATGCCTAAATTTATTGCTCGACTTGAGTTAGGTTTTCGATTTTCTCTTTCACTTAAAAGTGTTTTAGTTCGCCATTTTCATTGTTTATGATCTTTGTTCTTCCTCTCTTCATGCTGGGCGAGTTCTCTTCAAACTACAAATACGTTTTTTAGAATTTCGACATTCTTCTCCAGCAATCTTTGCGTTTTATCTTGGTAAGTCAATTGCCCTTGCTTTCTCCTCTTTTTCATTCATTTTTGTTTATGTTCTAAGATTTACATATGTGTTTTATCTTACGTTTTTAATCCCACGCGTTTTTCTTTCTCTTCCTTCGCGTTTTGGTCTTACGTATTCATTACTTGAATCCTTTCCATGGCATTTCTGCATGGATTTCTTCTCTTACTCTCACATTTCTTTTCCTACCCTCGCGCAAAGGAACTCTTGCATTTTGTTTTCAACGCATTCCTCTTGCTTTTCACTCCAACATTTTTTGTGCTAACTTCTTTCCTTGTCGCCCTTTCTATAATGTTCTGATGCAAACATTGGGGATTCTCTTGTGTTGTAAGAATGGTTCCTTTGAAAATATGATGGTGATGAAATGAATTTCAATTACAATTCCATACAAATGAACACTTTGCCAACCCTGAGCGTCGTTTTCATGCACCGTTACATCTATTTTACCCAAAAATGTCTCAGATGCAGAAGCACTGAATTTTAGCGCCCTTACACTTTTTACAATTTGAGCTTCATTTCTGTCCATTTCACTCCTGAACCTTGTTCCTTCTATTTTGTGCATCATTTTTCATGCCTTGTCATCCGCTCCATGCTTTCCCATCATCGTTGCTCATTTTGTGCATTCCCATGCTACCTAATGACTAATGTTTGTTCTGACTCAATACCTTGCAGACTCATTTCAAAGGTTTTCAAAGTCTGAGTTATCAAAGTTCCAGTTGTTTCTGATGACTGCTATTAAACCTTCGTCTTCTTCGAGAGAAAAATCCAAAATGAAGTACAAATATCAAGGTGTTTATCCACCAACTGTAGTGGTCTCCAAGGTGGAAGAGATAAAAGATACAGAGGTTGGCCATCAAGACTTGGTTGAATTTGCGAAGCAAACAGAGACAAAGCCTCTTCCTGATCCAATGAGAGCAATCGTACACAGCAACCTTCATTTGGTGGCAATGTTCCCTATAGCTGTACATAATACAGAGTTTGTTCTTCAAGTGGCATCTCACTACATCAGAGAAAGTAGAAGTGTGATCGATTCTTCCGGGCACGAGATTCTGAGACTCGACCCTGATTTCTTTGACATTGTTTTTAAGGTTCCTCATATGGAGAAATACATTGATATTTCTATACAAAAAGCACAAGAGGTTTTTGACACTGATCCCAACAAAGCTAAAAACCTAATAAATACTCAATGGTTAAAGAAGCCTAGATCATCTATTTCCAGATGGCCAAAAGGACTCCTGTGAAGTGATTTCAAGGATGACGCCAAAGATATGATCACATTTTTAAGCAGAGTGAAAGGCTTGCCGGAATCATCCACTTTTCATGATTGGATGTATGAATACATCAGGATCATAAGGAGACAGAAGGTGCATATTGACTAGGGCAAACAGATCAGTGATGAAATACATGAGCAATTGATCAATGCTCCTTCTACATTGAAATTCTACATGACTTCTTACCTGGTGTACGCAGCAGCTGTAATGAAGCAATTCATGGGTCTATCTACAAAAGGGAATCAGATGATGGTACTTGTGTACAGATTTTTCTATCAATTGGAGCTGAAGGAAAGCTTTCATCACTTCAGGCGGGTCACAGATGCTTTCTTTGCGCCTTTGCTTTTCAATTTTGATCCAGCTCTTGAAAGAAGGAGAGTATACGATGAGGCGTATAAAGTGGTAAGTAAAGTTGGATGCCTATTTCTTCAATTCCCAACGTTTACTTACTTGAGAGTAGGGTGCTACACTGGTTGTCCCTACATGCTACCACGTTATCCTTCAGATAAGTGGGTTCTCATGGAAACTTGCAGACAGTTGATGTCAGTGCAAAAGGAATGAAGAAGCAACCATAAGCGTGGATTCAAGTTCCCACTAACCATTGGCCAATATACTATCCCTACTGCACAAAAGGCTAAGTCTGTTTATGCTGAAATGCAGATCATGACAATCAAGACCTACAGGTATAGGTTTGATTTTGATTACCGAGATGTCAGAAAAATATTGCAAAAGGGTCATCATCACAAGCACCGTTTTGAAGACATCCGGGCTGGTTGCAGAGATGAAGAAGCCATTCACAAAATGGACTATTGCAGGTTGACTATTCAACAGATCAGAGATCTTGATATTGCTGACCTACCAGAGGATTTTACAGATCCAGGTGATATCATGAATGTTGTCTATGACGAGCAAGGAATTTCTAAAAGATCGTTGCCTGCAATTCAATGGTCTAGAAAATAAATTACTAGCATAAGAGAGAGGTTGAGGCCAATCCTAGCCAACACTGCAAAATGGTTACATAAATATGGTTATGAAATGAAAAGTTTCAGAACAGACTCGGAAGGAGAGGAATCCGAAGCAGAAGCTCGCCAACAGCAAGAACTCCGCAACAAAAATAAATCAACGGCTGTTCCCACTTCTTCACGAAGAGGTCCTAGGATCAAGTTCACTATTGGAAAGAAAGATACTCAGTCCATCCCAAAGACAAAAATCACGGAATCTAATCCATCCCGCTCTGAGGGTAAAAAGTCTATTCCAAAGGAGGTAGATTCCGATGAAGAAGGAACTTCAAGTGATCAATCCGCTGAAGATGAAGATTCAACAGAAGCAGACTCCGATGCAGAAGAGGTTTCTAAAAGTGGGCAAGAGTCTGAAGAATAGTCTGAAGAAGATTTTGAAGAAGGATCTGAAGGTGATTTTGAAGGTGAACCAAAATCGGAGAGACAAGAGGGTGATCAACAGGAACCCAGGCATGATCAAGAAAGAACTACTTCTCCTCTTGAGAATGTAGTTGAGGAAATTCCTAGAACGTCGTCACCTGTGACTTCCAATGTTCCTCATAGCCCTCCAAATTCAAGAACTCCTCCACCTCTTGTTCCCTCGTCACCTATTCCTACCACAAGCATTCCTGCAATCGAGATATCCACTATCCCTGCAGCATCAACCCCGCTTGATACTCCCTCAGTGACAAGCATTCATACGGTTGATATACTATCGAGTCCTCCATCGTCTATTCCTAGCCTGTCTTCACCAATGTATGATATCACTTCTGAAAATGAATTCAATCATTTCATGAATGAGTCAATGCGTGATCAGCTCAATGTGCAAACTTCAGGAGCAATGATGACATACACTTCTCCTATTGTCACGATACCCATGGTAACTTCAGACGTGACAATAACATCAGAAGTAACGATGACGGCTGAATTGATAGTAAATCTAGAAGTTCACACCTCCTTTCTTCCCCCTTGGCTAATATCTCAAGTGTGGAAGCGTAAAAAGCAAATGATTTCTCCGGAGGAGCTCGACCTCGAAGAGATAGTCCTTCCAAAGGCTAAAGGGAAGAAAAAGGCAAAAGTATACTCAAGGTTGAACATTGATAAGTCTGGCCACAAGTATGCAAAGATCGGCATACCACCGCATGAAGAAGGTGATGTCAATATGGAAGACTACACGGTAACAAAGGTCCAGCTTGGCAAGGTTACCAATGAAAGTGCAAAGGCCGATGCGCAAGTCACTTTAGATATCTTGGCTGGAAGACTGGATAAAGTAGAGCAAGCTCGCAATATGTATAAACAGAGGGCAGAGCATTATGCCACTGTTGTAAAGAGACTTGCAGGTTCTCCAAGTAATGCACAACCGCTGACAGTGGTAAGTATTGAAGACCCAGCTGTCAAGAAAGCTGAGAAGTTCGCCTCCAAAGGCAGAGTGTTGTATGATTTTGTTGAAAAGATCATTGAACACAGATATCAGATTATAATTGCTGCGGACGAGAAAACTACCTTGTTGGCCAAGCTCACCACAGAGCTTGATAAAGAAAAAAGTGTACTTTCCCAGGAGCGCAGAGACATGGAGAAATGCCTGTTGTCATGGTCGGAGATGAAACAGGTAAAGCTCAGTAAATTGGTGGAGGTTGGGGTAATTCTTGACAAAGAAAAGTTCGTTGAGGTAAGAGAATCCTTGAAACATTGAATTCAAGTAATTCAATCTCTTACGGAAGATCTCCACCAAGTACAGGAAGATGTAGAAGGACATCGCACTATTCTTGAAAAAGTTATCAAAGAATTGCCTGGTCAACTCCTTGAGGAGAATCGTATCTTCTTGCCGGCCACAGAAATATCTCAGATCTTCAAAGAAGCCATCATGAAATTGATTGACATTCAGACTTTTCAGAAGCTTCACTGAACATCATTTGTGATACAAGGCTCACATTGGATAACCTAAAAACGCATCTTGACAAGTGCAAGAAGGTTCACTCATCTGCCATGATATCGATCACAAGAATTCACACCATTATGGATTACACCGTTGGTCCAGATGAGAAGTTCGTGCAGGAGACTAGGAGGAAATATGAAGACTTCCGCACCCAAGGCAAAGAAACATGAAGCAGCCTCCTATTCTCCAGTGTTAGACATTTCTGGTGCATTCCTTTATGCATCTTGTAAATATTTCCTGACATCTTAAATGTCTTTTTGTAAATTGTAATTACACCAAGCTCGAAGATGTAATCTTTTGAAAACAAATTACACTTTGACTTTGGTCAAAGTTAGGTGAGATCTCCTAAAATCGCTCACCTAACTTTCCTTAATTTCCTCAATCAGTTTCCTAATTTTGCTCATCCAGCTCGTTCATCGGATCAATCTGGAAGCCAGAGATCAAGGTCAATCCAGGGGTCAAAATGGAAGAAAAGTTGAAAAACTCAAAAAAATGGTTAAGTATGAATGAAGTAGGCGCCTCTAGCCAAGAAGGGCGCCCAACTTACAATGCCTTAGTGAAATTTTCAAAGTTTTCAAAAGATTCAAAATGGCAAGAGGAAGGGAATGTCCAAGTTCATTGAACAGGCCAATTTTAGGGTTTTGAAGATAAAAACAAAAGAAATCAAACCTATTTCAAACCCTAAGTATATTTAAAACATCTCTTCCATTCAATCTTCATCATTTTTGCAGGTGGCTTCCAAAGAAGAAAAGTGGAGCAGCAACTTTGAGGTTTTATTTCAAGATTCAAGAGCTCAAGTTTGCTGATTTTTATGAATAATTTTCAGACCAGCAACATAAGACCTTGCTTTTTCATGTTTTTTTCATCCAGAAGATCAAATTTTTGAAGGAGAAGGTCAAAGAATTTTAATTTTCAGCTATCTGGGTTTCGTCATCTCATTCTTCTGAAGAAATTTTAAGGAAATTTATCAAGTTGCAGCAGCTGCTTTTTCCTTGTATGTCAATGAAATCTTCAAAGTTTGCAAACTTTGATCATCTGGGTCCTTTTGAAACAATCTTCTGAAGAAAACCCATATCACAACTTTTTCATGAAAATTTCAAATTCTAGGGTTGGCTGCTTTTTCGATCAGCCGTCAGTGTTTTTCAAATCTGATCAATTAGGTTCATTTCTAATTGTATTCTGAACGAAACCCAGGTGCCAGCTTTTTCGGTGAAAAATTGAAGAAATTAGGGTTTGTTTCTTTTTTAGTCAAAATTCAAGATTTTAAAAAACAGACAATCTGGGTTGTATTGCAACGAAATTCTGAGAAAAACCCATATCTCAGAAAAATTTCCAAAAATTTGTCCGTTTGAGGCTAAAAAACTAGCATTCTAAAAATAGAAAGTTGCTCAAAGCTTGTCTGAACACAGGCGATTTTACAGTCATTCTTCAAGGTTTTCAATATGGAGTACACTCCCCTAGAGTTTAAGACCAAATCAAAATTATATCAAAACTTCATCATCTCAGCTGAAGAACATGAGATGTGATGTGAGAAAAAAGGAAAGGTATCAGAAAAGAGTTGTGCAATACTCTTCTGTTGGAAATCAAGAGAGGTGTCAGAAACATAAAGTTGCAGAGCCGCCAAGTTATCAATTAGTGAGTCATCTTTTCAGGCAATGCTGTTAGAACTCATAAAACAGCTGAAGAAGTGAAAGATTCTCTAAGTTTGGTCACAGAGAATGAAGAGATCTTGGAGGATCGGAATATTGCCTTAGATAGTATCAATGCACCTGACCAGGACCCAGTTTCCTGCTTTTTAGCGGATATGATTGAGTTTTAAAGCGGCTTTCATCTAGAAGCTTTCTTTCCGCTTTCTTTCTATTCTTGGAACGATTCTTATCCATTCTTTGAAGAAGAGAGAAGATAAATGTAATAGTTGTTGTTTCCTGCTTTTTCTGCTTTCTTAGGTGTTAGATGTTATCTTCTTTCTAGATTTAGTAATAAAGCTTGCTTGTTGAGCAAGCCCTAGATTGTGAAAGCAAGGAGATTTTAGGGTTCCCTACTCCTCTGCTTGCCTATAAATAAGAGCCTTTGCTCATTAGTTTCTTTAACCATGCTAGTGATAACAAAACGTTGAGCTTATTTTTCCTTCTATTTGCTATTCAAGTGTTGTTCAATTGTGTTGTGATAGCAAATTGTTGAGCCTCTTTAGCCAACAAGGAGTTAGTGTGATTGTTGTTTCTATTGTGTGAGAGCAAGATTGTAAGCCTCTTTAGCTGCAATTTCTTGTTTTAGGCATGTTAGGAGTGAGTTTTGTTCCAGAAGTTTGAGTAATAAAATCATGAGCCTCCTTTGCCTTGATATAACATCTCAGATTTCCGTTATTTGTGTTCTACTTTTATGATCTTGATTTCAGCTTACATTGAAGTGTGTAGATGTTTGTTGAGAAAGAGTTTATTGAAGTATTTTGTTAGAAAATCTAGCTTGTTCATTTCTAGTTTCTCTTGCTCTACTTATTACTTGAGAAGCTAGAAACATCTTTAGTTTAAGTTAGTCGTAGTTGAAGTTCTTAAAATTAGAAAATCTCAGCTGCGGCATTTGTGTTTTATAAACCTTGTGCTCTAACTGATCAAAAAGATAGGCAACTTAGTTTTAGTTTACTTTCTTGGATACCATCAACAAGAGGGAGCTTCCCCTCCTAATTTGAAGAGCAATTTATTTGTGCATAGTTGTCCGTTTCAAATACGCATTCTAGAGGTGCGAATTTAAACGCCAACAAGGAGCTTGGGGAGGAAGAGAAGATTGGTCCATACCTTACAAAACTTGATCCCCAAGAGTAAGATCATGCTCCATTGAGTCTAAATACTCAAAATTTTTGAGGACATCAAACCTCTTACCAAAAGTTCCCTTTGCATGGCTTTATTTTGTCAACCAGCACCCCTAGCCTTTGTTTTTCCTTTCATCAAAATAAACCCCTTTGAATCAGTCCCCTCATTTTGAGATGGGGCTTTACCCTTTGCTTTAGATTCAGTTGTCTACCGCTCAAGCTAAGCAGGAGAATTTCTACCTCCCCACTTGGGAAAATTTCTTTGCAGGTGACCATACTCATGACATAATCTACACTAGAAAGGTAGTGCCTCATAATCAACCTGCTGGATCCAACTCATATCCTCCAATCTAATCTCAACAGAATCTGGAAACAAAATATTTAGGTTTATTTTCACACACAATTGAGCAAAGGTAGTCACCCTACGATTGAGGGTTTGACGAGAGGGGCCTAAGTGTTTCCCTAAAGTAGCAACAATAGAATGCAAAACATATTTCTGCGAATACTCCATTGGAAAATGAGGCAACCAGACCCACACAGGGATCTTTGATGGGAGCTCTTCTGAGGGGTCAAACCCCAAATTCCATGGCTTAATAAAGAGCCCAACCTAATTATGGAAATACAAGCCACCCTCAAAAACCATATTTTGATCCGATAATGGAAAACACCACAAAAAAATAACCATTTTCCCCCAAGATAATCTCCATATCCCCCTCCAGGTTCCAATTTCTCCATGCCTAGGCCTCTAAGAATGGCAGTGAAACACAAACTCCCATGAACTTGCAAATTAAAGCATGATCCGCCAAGTACATAACATCTCCTGCTATCTCTTCAAGTTTGATCACCACAACTAGGTGGTCCTTGCTTCTTTCTAAGCAACCCATTTGTATTGATCTCATTTTCAAAGAACAATTAAATCTTGATTCCTCTGCAGCACACAAAAGAAAGTTTACCATATCACCATGCCCCTAAGAAGAAGAGTCTCCATTCAAGGAAACAACTTCAAAAGAAAGTTGAGAGGGGTCCCCAAGACCCTCAGATGGTGCCATGCAACCGGCCTCCACATCGCAGCCAAAGCACAAACCCACACCAGGCTCAAGAGCAGAAAAATCACAGATAAAATCAACGCAAACTCGTCAATACACTCCCACCCGATTTGCATGCTCCAAATCAACACTCAAAAAGGAAGAAAGAAGCGACAGAGGCACATGCAAGGGCCTCCACCACTTGGAACATAGCAAACAGGTTGCTCAAGGTTGCGCGGGCTGCATAGCAGTGCCTTCCTTCATCGTTGTCTCTAGAAACATTCATCAAAAATCAATTCATTATCACCATGCAACCAATTATATATAATATACTTATTATTATATGTAAATTATATTTTATTGTTATATTTTATATTTTATAATAAAACCATTAAATACAAATATAAATTATTATAATTAATAATTAATATATTTTTATATAGTAAAAATTAAATTAGCATATATAAATATAATATATATTATATATTTGATATAATGTAAATTAAATTATGGAAATCTAAGGAATTGGATTGAGATAGAAGCAATGCCAATTCTGAATAATATTAATGCACCATTACAAGAGGAATTTAACAAAAGAAGAATAATCATTATAGAAGAAGAAGATGAGATCATATGGTGTGGGACCAAGTTAGGCGAATACACTATTAGGCTTGGGTACTAGATTCAAAATGCAACAAGAAACGATGAACTTTGGCCAAGTAAACTATGTTGGCACCTGGGAGTACTATGAAAATAGGGGCATTCCTATGGATGACACTACATAAAAGCATTTTGACATCTGATAAACTAATGTCTATTGGTATCCAGGGGCCTAACAGATGTACTTTATGCTACAATGATTGTGAAATGGTCAATCACCTTCTACTAGAATGTACTTATTCTAGAAGGTGTTGGGATTGGTTAGAAGAGGCCATTGGGTGGTCAGGGGCAAGACAGAATGATTTAAAATATTGGCTACATGCAGCTAGCCAAAGGGAAGAAATGAAACACTATGGTCAGATGTATGGATCAATGCACCTTCGATGGTAGTTTGACACATCTGGAAAGAGAGGAATAGGAGAATTTTTCGAGAGAAGAGCATGGATTCTGAAAGATTGACACAAAAAATAGAGGAAAGCTTGTGTGAACTATTGAATGCCAAGTCCAAAATCAAATCAAATACAAAGTTCACTAAATGGGATGAAGAAATTCAGAAAAAATGGGATAAGCTGAAAAGACCAAAAGGACAAATCAAGAATAAGGTAGAAAAATGAAAAGGGGCACATTGGGTATTCCCTATATAATTTAATAGATTGAAACTAAATTTTGATGGATTTGCAAAAGGGAATCCAGGCCCAGTAGGGGCTGGATGCATCATCAGGGATAATAGAGGCACTTGCAAATGGGAAATTTCAAAGAAAATAAACAATGCTACAAATAATGAGGCATAAATGGAAGCATTGGCTCTAGGTCTATGGCTATGCAAAGACAAAGGAATCAAACAGATAGATGTGGAAGGGGATTCACTGTTGTGCATACATGAAATAAGAAAGAAAGAAACTCCTAATTGGAAATTAAAGAAATGGGTCCAAACAATATGGAACTTATTGGAACAATTCGAAGACTATTCAATAACACATGTTTATGGAGAGGCCAATGGGGCAGCTGACCTATTGGTAAATCGGGGAGTTAAGTAGAACAATGATATCAACATCAACAATGATCTAAATAATTGGGAAGGTCTGAAAGACATACTAATAAAAAAACAATTGGATGGTGAACCAACATATAGATAAGTTCACCAACTATAAAAGGGAACCTTGCCAATAAATGAACCTAATTGAACATTACACAAACAAACCCATGATAGAGTCATAGAAACTTGGATTGCTAGAGTGAAAACAAGGACTGGAATATGGACACATAGAATCATGCCCAATTTGAAATAAACATTAAAACCCTAACCATAAAGTTTGAAGATAGCCTCAACAATGTAGATCCTTTATCTAGGTTTCTTGTAGTAAATTTAATACATAACCATCAAGAAACATATTGAAATTAAACTTAAAGAATTTCTGTAGTAAATCCATAACCACACACTTATTATAATAACAACATCAAAATAAGACAAGAATCAATTAAGATAATCTTTCTGAGATAAACCATTCTGAAAGAAATGCAAATTAATTAACAGGTTAATGACCTAGTTTGGTTGGTCGTAATAATGTTACAAAATAGGAAACACACACTAAAAATCCTTTTAACCTTGGCTTGTGTTGGAAATAATGGATTAACATGTTAAATAACTGAAGACAAGGAAGTTGTATAAATTGGAGAAGAGTCCTTTAAAATGCAACCCTAGTATTTTTGACAACACTAAGATATTTAAATTTTAAAAACATATTAGATAAATACCCCAGTTTTGCCTAAGAATTAGTAGATTGTCATTACAGAAAACAAAGATAAGGAATCACATCAATTATAAGTTTATATGATTCCTTATATTGTTTGTAAATAGAGGTATACTCGAGGTCTGTAAGCTATTCAACTATCAACTTTTCATCAATTCTTAACATTAGATATAGATTTGGACCCGATGGTATTTATTATGTTAAAAATTTTACAACTATCATTCATATTCAATCTAATTCAACTTTAAACCTGACAACCTAGCTAATAAGTATCAAAATTTGAAACCTGGACACTAGGGCACTACTAGTCTTCATTAAAATTCATGAACTGAGTAACCCATCGAAAATCCTAGACTAGTGCATAATGGTATAACCTCTTCAAAAAATCATAGCCGACCTTAACACAAAAATGGTGCATCCAATAGACATCCTCGATGAGGTCCATTATAAAAGGAAAAAATTCAACATTAGGATTTCGATGATGGACTAAATCCCTAGGGTGAGGAATTCCCTCTCCAAGATGAGCTACCTCAAGTACTTCATCTAATCCCTTGAGCAAGCTAGCATCGCATATATTTTTGGTCAAGGCGGCCACCATTTTCTTTGAAACCCTAAGATCTAAAAGAGAGGCCACAAAATGTGAAGGGATATCAGAATTAACCCTATAGTACTCTTGAGAAACCACATACTCCTTACCCAAGATCAAATGCAAAGCCTTAAAATTCAGATGGTCACTATCAACTGTCACATTCTTAAGATGATGCTCTATAATTCTTCCCCTAAATGCAAGTTGGCTCTTAGAACTATAAAGGGCAATAGGGGTATCCATGGTTCATAATTTTGGCAAGCGATAATTTTTGGCCATTGGACTAACACAATTAAATAATGGGATTTTTCTTGCAGGTACCTTCAAATTATCATCTGGCAAGGCAATATGTGGAATGGATTGCAAAGACATTATTTGAAAGATTTCCATGAGAAAATAACATGAAATGAATTGATATTGGCACGAAGGATGTCACCTCAGGCATCATAGAAAAGAGTGCGGGAGTTGGCTCGGGTGGAAATGACACCAAATACCTCCATATAATCATTAAGGCATAACATTTTTCTGAACAAAAGCCACGTGTGAAGGAGATAGGAATATGAACATGTGGTGAATGATATTAAGGTGTTCATAGGGTTTAATATTATTTTCAAGGCATCACCCCCTTGGTGGTAACTTACCATATATATATATATATAATATAATTATATTTATTCTAATATATAATATTTGATATAATATTATAATATAATATATATTTTGTGTAATACAAATTAAACTATATAATATTATATATATAAATTATATAATTATTATATATTATATTAAATATAATAAAAACTATTAAACACAAATATAAAATTATTATAATTAAATTAACATATAAATATAATAGAATATATAATATATGTTTGATATAATACAAGTTAAATTATATATAATATAATTATATTTATTATTATATATATATATTATATTATTATTATATACTATATTCTATAATAAAAATTAATCAATATAAATATTAAATTATTATAATTAACAATTAATATATTTTTATATAGTATAAATTAAAATAACATATAAAAAATCTAATAGTTTAACTACCTTCTTAGAGAGAGCAAGAGAGAGATGAGGGAAAAGAAAGAGAGATAGAGGGGAGACAATTCTACATAGAGAGGTGTATATATATAAAGAAAGAGAAACTCAAAAATAAGAGAATGAGAGAAAGAGAGAGATTTAGATAAATAGTTAGTGAGAGAGGTAGAAAGAGGTAAAAGGGAGGGAGAGAGAGAGAGGTAGAGAGATAAAGAGGGATACAAATATATATAGAAAGTGAGATATACATGGAGACAAATATTGAAAGAGAAGAATAGAGAGAGAGATAGAGCATGAGAGAGAAATTTAAGAGATATGGAAAAGAGAAAGATAAGAGGAGAGACATAAATAGAGGTAAAGTTGCATAAAGAGAGGGAGACAAATAAATAAAGATAAATAAAGCTTGAGGCATATGTATGTATGTATGTGTATGTATATATATATATGTATATGTATATGTATAAATGCATATATGTATGTATATATACATATATATGTAGATATGCATGTATATACATGTATGTATATCTACATATACATGTATACATGTATGTATATATATACATGTATATGTACATATACATGTATATACATACATATCTACATATATACATGTATACATATATATGTATTTATATATATGTTTATATATATATGTATATATATATATATGTATGTATATACATGTATATATATGTATGTATATACATGTATATATATGTATGTATATACATGTATGCATGTATATATACATATACATGTATATATATGTATGTATATATATATATATACATGCATATATATATGTATGTATGTATACATATATATACATGTATACATATATATGTATTTATATATGTATGCATATGTATGTATATACATGTATATGTACATATACATGTATATGTACATATGTATATATATATATATATACATATGTATGTGTGTGTGTATAAGAGATTGAGGAATAAAGAGGGAGTGAGTGAGAGAGGGAGAGATAAATTATTAAATTCATTTGTAAACTAATATTATATTTATATGTTATCATATATTATATTCTACAATACAAATATTAAATATAATATATAATATAATTTAATAGTACAAATTAAATTATCATATAAAAAATCTAATTTAGCTTTATTGATCGAGAGAGGGGATAAATAAAACCTAAAGAGAGGAGCAAAGAAATGGAGAGAGAAAATTGATAGAGATATAGGAAGAGAGAAGGGAAGACATATAGAGAGAAATAGGGAACATATAGGAAAAGAGATTGAGAGAACTATCTCTCTCCCCAATCTCTATCTCCTTATGTCTCCTTGCATTTCTCTCCCCCCTCTATATTTTTCGCTATATGTATCTCTTTATCTCTCCATATTCTTATCATTATCTCTCCTCCCTATCACCCCCTCTTTCTATATCTTTGTACTTCACCTATATCCTCTCTCTATTTCTCTCCCTCTCTCTCCCCCTCTCTATGTATTTGTATATATCTCTCCCTCTCTATCTCTATCTCCATATCTTTCTCTCTCTCACACACTCATTGTTTCTCCCTCCCTATCACTGTCTCCCTATCACTAACACACCCACACTCCCTATTTCTCCCTCCCTATCTCTATCTCTATTTCTCTATCTCCCCCCTCTCCCTATCTCTCTACTACTTGTCTCTGTCACATCCTTTACCTCTCACTCTTTCTCCCTCTATATATCCCTCTCTCTACCTCTCTCTATACATCACCCCCTCTTTCTATATCTCTTTACTTTGCCACTATCTTTCCCCCTCTCTATCTCTCTATGTCTCTCCCTCTCTCTTTATTACTTGTCTTTATTGTTAGAGTTATCACGCATTAGCTAATAATTAATTAATCTTTAATTGATTATTAGTCTATTTTATTCTCATGCACTTAAGCTAAACTTAGGAATGCTTCTATTAGTTAAGCTAATATTAGATCATTTTGTCTCATCTCATGTGATGTTGACACTTGTCATGATCTGATCCCTTTCTCATTTAGGGTTTTGCTCTTATAAGCACTCAACCCTCATTGTAATTTTATCTTGAGCTTTCATATCTTCTTGAGATTCTCTTGCTTTTGTAGCTTTTTCTTGTTGAGGAATATTGCATATATTGTTTGCAGATCTCTTCCATGGAAGGTGTATTTGTTTGTTTGATCTCCTGGCTTGTGGTTTTGTGCTTGTTTCACAACTCTAACATGGTATCAAAGTGTGGATTCAGCGAACCCTTTCTCAATTTATGAGATTTTTCTTCTTCAATAAGGGTTACAAGCTTCATATCTGAATCCCCTTTGCATTTTTGCAAATTTTGGAGGTGGGCAAGTTTTTTGTGCATTTTGGTGCAGAACGAACCTCGCCATTGGATTCAGAGCCATCGAGAAAGTCAAAATTTCCTTTTTGTTTCACCTATTTTGGATTCCTGATGACAGATCAACGAGGGTTTGAAGTGGTTGCTTTGTTTCCAAATCTGGAGGGTAGTTGCATTTTTGGTGCATTTTGAGCCAAAACAGAGGTTTCCATCACACTTAGAAGGCCTGAAAACCTTAAGATCACTTGTCAAATTATCAAAATTTGTGTCGAGAGTTTTTGAGGAAATTTTTTTACCAGGGAGGCCGTACGACCTCCCCAACACGTGGATCGAGGTGATTTTTAAATATATATATATATATATTGTTTTTTCCCTATGCAATTTTTGAAAAAAACTTATATCAAATCAAAAAGATTTCAAAGATGGGCGTAGTTTTTTTATTGTTAAAAATTATATTTAAAAAATCATTGGGGGGTACCTAAGGGTACTGCCCCTGCCACAGTGGCAGGCAGTAGCCCTTGGGCCCCGTGCCCCATGCTGCAGAGTACGCAGGGGAGGGTACCACCTCCTACCATTTTGGTAGGGTGTTGTGCCCCCCTCGGGCTCTGTACAGGGATGGCGACGCCCCTCTTTTTTTAAAATTTTGATTTTTAATAAATAATTTAATTTATTTTTTTGAAAAAAAATATATTAAGTTTTTTATATGTTTTTAATCAAAAAATATATATAGTTTTTTTAAAGCTTTTTTTTACTTTTAAAAAATAAAAAAATTCAAAATTGCATGCACATTTTTTGCAATTTTTATCCAATAAAATAAACATGTAGTCTATCTATCTAGAGGATTTTTTTTCCTACATACTAAATTTGACAGCTCTCTATTTTTGGTAGAGTTTTTGACAAATTTGGTAGAGAATTTTTTTTTTCCTTGCTCAACCCCCCTCTATTGGGCTTTTCAGTTTTGCACCTTATCTTCCAAAGGCCATATCTCGGTCATACGTCGATATTTTTTTAGTGCAATATTTTTTGAAATGGGGTAGAATTTCAAGCTCTTCGCAGCGGTGCAAGATTTTCCAATTTTGGCTTCTTGTTTTTTCCAAAATTCAATTTTCTCAGTGTTGTTGTTGTTCAGCTCTCATTTTGGAGACTTTGACGGGCCATATCTTCTACATCCAGACATATTTTTGGGTGTCATTTTTTTGAAAGTGAATGTTTTCTTATGTACTTCATCATGGTGCTACTAGTTTCCTCTTTTTCTGTAAGAGAATTGTATTTTCAACATGTTGTCCTTTTTGGACATCATGGGCTCCCATTGTATTCACTTCTTATTATGTAGACGCACTGAGATAAAGTGTCGTTCTGGTGTATAATTTTTTGGGGACTTTGCACATCTTGTTGTGCCTTTTGTATTTGCACTATGATATAAAGTGCCATGGAGGAGTTGATGTTCTCCTTTGGTTTTCCATCACACCTTTGTCAAGTGAGTGTCCCTTCCATGACAACATTGAATCCTAGTGATTCTTGCCTCATGCGTGTGTGCCTTAGATTGCACACCCTTTTATTTGTAGGTTGTTTATCCTACATGCACTTCTTGGTTTCACACAGTTTCAATGTTCCTATCATGACTCTCCCTTTTCAACATTATGGGGGGTTTTGACTATTGGTGTTAATGCTTCTTTGGTCTCACAATGGAGTGATCTATGTATCTAGATCTTGTTCCTATGTACTAGTCGGATGTAGTTTGTACCCCTACATTTTGGTGAGATGGATCATTTACCATATGGACACTCCTGCATTCCTATTTTTGGAGGTTCTTTATTTGAGCACTCTATCAATCATCTTTCGACAACAGTCTACAACTACGTGCTTCTGGATGTTCTACATGTTCCTATTTTTTAGGACATTGTCTTGTTTGGAGGCTTCTTCAATCCTTCACTTGGCTTTCATCTCTTTTTAGAGTGGATTTTTTCCCATGAGGTTTTCTCTATTTCTCTGCATTATAGAGATCTTTTGTTTGTACATGGGTACCTTACATGGCCTTGTTTGTCAGGACCCATCATGTGTTCTTTCTTTTTAGGGTTTTTAGCTACTCCCTAAGTTCATCTTAAGGGGGGGTGTTAGAGTTATCATGAATTAGCTAATAATTAATTAATCTTTAATTGATTATTAGTCTAATTTATTCTCATGCACTTAAGCTAAACTTAGGAATGTTTCTATTAGTTGAGCTAATATTAGATCATTCTGTCTTATCTCATGTGATGTTGACACTTGTCATGATCTAATCCCTTTCTCATTTAGGGTTTTTCTCTTATAAGCACTCAAACCTCATTGTAATCTTATCTTGAGCTTTCATATCTTCTTGAGAGTCTCTTGCTTTTGTAACTTTTTCTTGTTGAGGAATATTGCATATATTATTTGTAGATCTCTTGCGTGGAAGGTGTATTTGTTTGTTGTTTGATCATGTGGCTCGTGGTTTTATGCTTGTTTCACAATTCTAACATGGTATCAGAGCATGGATTCAACGAACCCTTTCTCAATTTATGAGATTTTTCTTCTTCAACAAGGGTTATAGGCTTCAAATCTGAATCCCCTTTGCATTTTTGCAAATTTTGGAGGTGGGCAATTTTTTTGTGCATTTTGGTCCATAACAAACCTCATTGTTGGATTCAGATCCATCGAGAAAGTCAGAATCGCCTTTTTGTTTCGCCTGATTTGGATTCCTGATGACAAATCTATGAGGGTTTGAAGTGGTTGCTTTGTTTCCAAATCTGGAGGGTAGCTGCATTTTTGGTGCATTTTGAGCCAAAACAAAGGTTTTCATCATGCTCAGAAGGCCCAAAAACCTTAAGATTGCTTGTCAAATTATCAAAATTTGTGTCAAGAGTTTCTAAGACAATTTTTTTTACTAGGGAGGTCGTACGGCCTCCCCAACACGTGGATCGAGGTGATTTTTTTTTAAATATATATATTTTTTCCCTACACAATTTTTCAAAAAAAATTATATCAAATAAAAAAAATTCAAAGATGGGCGTAGATTTTTTATTGTTAAAAATTATATTTAAAAAATCATTGGGGGGGGAGGTGTACCTAAGGGTACTGCCCCTACCACAGTGGTAGGCAATGACCCTTGGGCCTTGCGCCCCTGCTGTAGAGTACACAGAGGAGGGTATCGCCTCTTGCCATTTTGGCAGGGTGGCGAGCCCCCCCTCGGGCTTCGCACAGGGGTGGCGGTGCCCCTCTTTTTTAAATTTTTATTTTTATTTTTAATAAAAAATTATTTTCAATTAAATATAATTATATAAGTTTTTGAAGCTTTTTTTTACTTTAAAAAAAAATGCACATTTTTTGCAATTTTTATCCACTAAAATAAACATGCAATCTATCTATCTAGAGGATTTTTTTTCCTACACACTAAATTTGGCAGCTCTCTATATTTGGCAGAGTTTTTGACAAATTTGGCAGAGAAATTTTTTTTCCTTGCTCAACCCCTCTCTATTGGGCTTTTCAGTTTTGCACCTTATCTTCCAGAGGCCATATCTTGGTCATACGATGATATTTTTCAGTGCAATTGTTATCAATTTTTCACACAACTCAAATTGATAGAGCTGGTTATTCAAATTCATTTTAAGGTGAAGAATTTCAATTTGTTTCTGCAGATGTCTTAACCATTGCAAATATTTGAATTTTTGAGTTCTTAAGAAGTGCAATGTGTTTCAATTGCCATATATCATTTGCAGCATAGTATTTCATGAAATGAAAAGGAAATACTTTCTTTTGTATTCAATTTTCATCTATAATGATTCATATATTGTTTGCAAAAGAAAAGTACAGAATTGAACAAGAATTATACAAATGTTGTTTTGTATTCATTGGAGTAAAAAGGAGAATCAAGTGTCCCACACAAGTCATGGGAGTAGCTAGAAGAATGGACCATAAAGAATAATCTACGCTACTGAAGATAAAAGAGAGAAGAGCATGTAAGAGAGAACATAATCGTCATTGTCTAGTTGTGCCTTTGAGTTGACTTCAGTGTTGAGCTCTCCCTCCTACTTCCATACTCCAAGTGAACCTGAAAGTGGATGAAAGTGTTGTTAGAGCTCAGACTATGAGCACTCCTACATGATCCATCAACAGTAATGTAGAATATTGTCTATGATGCATTGAATCAATTGTGCAAATACAAGAGAATACCAAGGAGAACATATCATGAGAAACTTTTGTAATCATTGTTTTAATCTAACATTGTTTGTTTATTGTGCAGTTATAGGAAAAGCCATGTTGTTGTCTTGTTTTGAATATCATAAAGCATGTGGTGTAAAATGGGCTCCCACAAGGGTTGAGACCCAACATGCTACCCGTCAGCATTCCATAGAGGGTTTTAAGAAAAGAAACAATTCAATGTTGCTCAAGGAGATATATATCTGAAGGAGTGCATCCAAGTGTCATGAAAGCTCAAGCAAGTGATCATCTAGGACAGTCAAGTCTGATAGTGCAATGAATTGAAAATCATAGTGGATCAATTGCTCAAGTGAATTACCATCAAGTGCATCATCATGAAATGAGTAGTGAACAGGCATACATAATTCCTTGTTTACAAATCAAACAATAACAATTGAAGCAAATGGAGAAGTTTCTAAGCATCAACAATAGTTGTTTTTATTTCAAAATATTCCATGCAAAGAATAGTCTTACATCAACTGTTGTTGCCCAAGAAAAACAAAAATGCATGAAGAGTGTCAAAGCAAGTTTTGGTTCCATCAAGAAATGAGTTTTCAAGTGGCTGCAAGTGAACTTCTGAAAGCAGAGAATGAATGGAAAAGAGACATGGTGGAATCTAGGTACAATACATTAAGTGTTCGAGTGAATACAATGTGAAACAACATCATTCATGAAGGTAATTTGCAAAGCTTAAGCTATTTTAAATACTTTGATGGCATAAATGTGAAGGGTGGAGTCTTGAAGTGTGTCTCCGGGATGTTCAAGTGCTTGAGTTGAATGGGGTTTGAGAACAACATTACCAATGAGCTAATTTGTAGAATGAAGTGAGTATTGCTTTAGTATTTTGATACAACAAACTTAAGGGAAAGTCACATTGCATTGATTCATTAAATGTGAAGCTAAATATGCATTTTCTTTGAGCATTCAAGTGCATGAAACAAGAGATGATAAGCATCAAAGTAACCTACAAAAATACCACAATGGTTGAATACAAATGTTGCATGAAAATAAGTAAACATATAAATATACAGTTCATTTGAGAGTAAGTTTCTATATGTTTCATCAAGCAAGTTGGAAGTAAGCTATATGTTTCATCAAGCAAGTCTACATTCTGGAAGTAAGCAAGTTTAAAAGAAATCAGATCATGCTGGACAGTGAACAAATGAAATGACAATGGTGAACACATACATTGAAGTTCTTTTGATTTTCAAAATAATAAGCTTATGCTATAGTAAGCAAATGTCAAATAAGTTAGGGTTTCAAATGGATACAAGTGTAATGGTGCCCAGCTCGGGCTTTTAAATCAAATCCCACATAGGTTTACATGGTATTATTCCAGAATGCAAAAGTAATGGAGTAACCCAAGCTCATACAGAATGCAAGGAAACCCTAGATTATGCTCTCATACCTGCAGCTTGGAGAGGAAATTTCTCTTCGTGAATCACATACCCACTCAGGGTTCATGTTCAAAATGCAAGTACAAGAAGAAATAGCAAGGGTTCGAGCTCTTGCCAACAGTGACTCTTTCAGAAAATGAAGAAACCAAAGCTATAGGCCGCAACCATGAGGGGTTTGAAAACCCATAAAATGGAGAACTTTTATTTAACAATAATATCATTTGCACATCATGGGTCGAGCCCACAGTCATTGTTTTGCAGAAATAGAGGAGTACTCATAGCATGGTCGCGGCCTATATAATGGCTGAGCTTAGAAGATACATAGTTCAACATCGTTTTTGTGAAGAAAAGTCAGAATGAAGCTTTATTTAAGAGGGAAATGCTCTTGAAAATGAAGAAGTGGAGCTTTATACCTTGAATATTTCTGTGGAGAAGCACAACAAAACCTGCGACCAAGTGGTCGTTGTTTCTCTTCAAAATGGTGTAAGAAATGCAGTAAAATACAAATGAAAGTGCTTACCATTGAATGTAGAGGAGGGCACAACAAAATGGAGAAGAAAAGAGCTTGAATGGTTGTGTCCAAGCTTCAAACCCTAACTCCCATGGTGGCGCCCAACAAAGCCCCATTTTCCTCAATATGGCCGATGCAAATGATAACCAAAAAATGTGTTTGGAGGCAGTTTTGTGGCTTGGGTTTTCCCCATGCCCTAAGTTGAATGTGATTTTTATCACTTTCTTTTGTTTTTTTCAAACACTTTATTAATGCCTTGTTGCCTAGGTTGAATGTCTTAGGCATTTTTTTTTAATTTTTAAAGAAAATAAAATTTAAAACCATACACATTGCCCCTCTCACTAGGGTAAGCCTCTTCAATGCCTTAGAAACATTTGATGCCATGAACTTTGCCTTAGGAAAAATTGAATGATGACTCTAGGCCCTCTGATTTTGCCTAAGTCCTAAATATCTTAGAGTTTCCTTGGAGTCCAAATCACTATATGTGTTAAGGGGGGCCACAAAATTTTTATGATTTTTTATAGAAAAATCAAGAATATTCAAAGCCTTGGTTTAATATTTTGATTTTTTGCACAAAATTGCAAAAAATGAAAATGTTTGGAGATACATTGTAAAAAACAAATGTAATCAAGCTTTCTATTTTTGTTTCCTAAAACTGCAAGCTATAAAACACTGATTAAGCAATGTTTCTATAAATTTCTTAATTAGTTGTTATTTAAATGCAGTTAAGTTATGCACTTGAGTGACATCAAAACTTGCCATTTTGAGTTGAGTTCTTAGGCGGATTTGGAAAGAGGGTGACAAACTGAAGTTTCTATTTTCAATTTCCAATTGTTTGCACCTATTTTGGAGGACTTTTTGGATGGATCCTTTGGAGATAGAAAGTTTCCATCTTTTTGAGGCAATTTGGAGCAGATTTTTGGCACTATTTTCTAGGCTTTTGCTTGAGCTCAAAAATGCATAATGACTTGCTTTTTGGAGAGGCAGTGAGCCAAATTTTTCTATTTTTCATCATGGATGTCACTTGGAGGCTATATAGTTTGAGAAATTTGAATTTCTCGCAGTTCAAAATTCTGTTTCTTGCTCTCATATGCATTATAGAGAGTTTTGTAAACTTTTTGAATCATATTTTGATATCTTCCTCCTTCAGTTTCAATACAAGCAGCAGATTTCTCCTTTCTCTTTTTTTTGTCATGCACTTGCAGTGATAATTTCATGATTGTTTGTGATTCAGAGTGGTGAATCCTTCTTTTGTCTTATTGTTGTGAGTTGTGGGTGAGGATTACAGTTTGTTCAGGTTGCATATTGTATTCAATGATCCATGAATCTTTATGAAAAACACTATTGAGCTAAATGTTTTGAGGTGAATTGTGAGGGCTAATGTTTTAAGAGAGATTGTTGTGAGTTAATTTTTTCAAAATCTCTAAATGTTTGGCTGATCATCTTAAGTTGTAGGTTTCATTTTTTTAGCTTTCTTCCTACCCCTTTCCCCTGAAAAGTTCATAGGTTAGGTGATTTTCTAGAGGGAACCAGCCCACTCTTGAGATTCATTCTCACCAATTGATTGACCCACAAATCAGAGAGCGTTTCCATGTTGCAACAGGATAGCCAAGCCTAGCTTGATTGAGGGTGCAATCCTAGTTGCCAATAGTTTTTGGCATGCTTGGTGGGACTCTAGAGTCTTTTCTTTAGAGTCATTTCTCTAAGTTGTAGATTGCTATTCAGTATATGCAACAACATTTTCTGCCTATAGAGGTCTAACAAAATATACCTGGCAACTCCTAATCCTGGTTTCAATGCAAATTTGGTGCAAAAAACTTATGAGAGAGAACCGGCCCACTTTGGAGATTCGCTCTCACCAACTGATTGACCCACAAATCAGAGAGTGTTTCCATGTTGCAACAGGATAGCCAAGCCTAGCTTGGTTGAGGGTGCAATCCTGGTTTCCAACAACAATATTTTTTGAAACGGGGTAGAATTTCAAGCTCTTCACGGTGGTGCAAGATTTTTCCAATTTTGACTTCTTCTTTTTTCAAAATTCAATTTTTTCAGTGCTGTTGTTGTGTAGTTCTCATTTTGGAGACTTTGATGGGCCATATCTCCTACATTTAGACACATTTTTGGGTGCTATTTTTTTTAAAGTGCATGTTTTTTCATGTACTTCATCATGGTGCTATCATTTTCCTCCTTTTTTTGTAAGAGAATTGTATTTTCAACATGTTGTCATTTTTTGGACATTATGGGCTCCCATTGTATTCACTTCTTATTATGTAGATGCACTGAGAAAAAGTGCCATTCTGGTGTATAATTTTTTGGGGATTTTGCACATCCTGTTGTGCCTTTTGTATTTGGACTATGATATAAAGTGCCATGGGGGGGTTGATGTTTGCCTTTGATTTTCAATCACACCTTTGTCAAGTGAGTGTCCCTTCCATGACAACATTGAATCCTAGTGATTCTTGCCTCATGCGTGTGTGCTTTAGATTGCACACCCTTTTATTTGTAAGTTGTTTATCCTACTTGCACTTCTTGGTTTCACACAGTTTCAGTGTTCCTGTCATGACTCTCCCTTTTCAACATTATGGGGGGGTTTCGACTATTGGTGCTAATGCTTATTTGGTCTCGCAGTGGAGTGATCTATGTATCTAGTTCTTGTTCCTATGTACTAGTCGGATGTAGTGTGTACCCTTGTATTTTGGTGAGATAGATCATTTACCATATGGACACTCTTGCATTCCTATTTTTGGAGGTTCTTCATTTGAGCACTCTATCAGTCATCTTTTGACAACAGTCTACAACTACGTGCTTATGGATGTTCTACATGTTCCTATTCTTTTGGATATTGTCTTGTTTGAAGGCTTCTTCAGTTCTTCACTTGGTTTTCATCTCCTTTGGAGTGGAGTTTTTCCCATGAGGTTTTCTCCATTTTTTCGCATTATAGAGATCTTTTGTTTGTGCATGGGTACCTTACATGGCCTTGTTTGCTAGAACCCATCACGCATTCTTTCTTTTTAGGGTTTTTAGCTACTCCATAAGTTCATCTTAAGGGGGGTGTTAGAGTTATCATGCATTAGCTAATAAT
>VDFB02379177.1:0-19388 GCA_007258455.2 Sequoia sempervirens
ATGATGAATCTAGAATGTTGGGGATGTTGACTGAAATCACTAATTTTTCACAATGGGACTCATTCACCCAGGGTGGCCAATTAGTCGTCCTCCTAGTGAAAAACTGTTGAAAACAAGTTTCTGTCTATCGGGATCTAGAATCTAACAAACTTAAGATTTTCAATCTTAAGGTTGGACTCATTCACCATAGGTGGTGAATCATTCTCCAAATTTTTGAAAATCAAGGAGGACAAATCCCATTAAACACCAGATCTAAAATCAAGACTTGTCGTTGTCAAATCAATTTACAAGAAATGACAGAAATTTTCTCCAAATCCTTGAAAAAGACTTGTTGACTTGTAAACCAATATTCAACACCAAGAAGTTTAAGGTTAGTGAATAGGGGTTTTCCTTGGTCAAACCCCACTTTTGGTAATCAAACCCTTAATAAAATAATGAAATGCAAAGGAATGATAAACTAACAACATGCAATTGCTATCAACTTACCAAACCCTTGATGATGCAAATCTGAAGTAATGTCAATGGCTGCTTCAAAGTGTTTGAATAGTGCTTTAAAAGATGTAAAATGTTTGAATGCTTGAATGAATAGGTGAATAAGTGAACTTGATGAATTGGGATTGTAGGAGATGTAAAATGATGTAAAAATCACTTATTTATACAACCTTATGCCTTAGTTACCCGTTCATACCTCATCATAGGCCGACATCAAGTGTTTTTGAATAAAATACTGAAAGTAAATTTAAAATATTTTGAATTTGGGGCTAAGGGGGACTCATTCACCACCCATGGCGAATGGGTCCCACCTAGGACCTGAAAATGTGTGTCGGGAAATATGTTTTAAATTTACTTTCAGTATATGAGAGCATATGAGAGCATAAAAGGGTCAATTAGAGCATGAGAAATGGATAAATAGTGAAGATGTTCCTAGAAAAGCATGAAAGCTTGTTACAAGACTTTACAACACTTCAAAATAGGACTTGTTGATGAATAAAAAGGTGACTTTTTAAGTGAATTGTAATTAATAGAGTCTAGAAGAATGTAGAAATGTCTTACAACACTTCACAAAACCTTCACAAGATGTCATTCTTTGAATTTTAGTACCTAAATAAGCATGTTCAAACCATGTTACTGCATAAAATCATAGCAACATAGTTCCAACACCATGAAATAAGACCTAAAAGGCCATGAAAATGACTAGGGGCCATTTTTCTACGGCACAAGTGTTCTAATAGTTTGATTTGGAAATAGCTCCCATGAAGCTAGTTGGAGGATAGGGTTTGAAATATACCATAGCATGTAGATGGATCATAAAATATCTTTTGAATAATATGTCTAGAGGTGATGTTTCAAAAGATGACTAGTATATTGGCATAATCTTTTAATTAATAATAAATTTCTAACCCACTTGAATTCAACCCAATTAAGATCCCTATCTCTAAAAACTATTTTTATGATCAAGGCTAGGGTCTTGTTTAGCAAAAACCATGAGGGAATTGTTCCTATGATTTTAAAAAGAGAAAAATAAAATTGGGTCTTAAAGGATTTTCATTAGATGTTTGGTACAAGACATAACTTTTAGGATTAATTATAACTCATCAGATATTAAGAGTGGGATATTATTGTCCTACCATGTTTAAATATGCTCATGCACAAGTGTATTCATGTCATATTTTCCAAACATCTACATCAAAGGAAAGGAATCTTTTGTTACAACTACAAATATTCATTGAAATTTATGTCATTTTGCACAATGTGGCATTTATTTCATCGATGTGATCAACATTCCTTCTTCAACTAGTAATAGGTATATTTTTATAGCCATTGACAACTATACTACATGGGCTAAATCCCAATCATACAAACAATGTAAAATTGAGGTAGTGAAAAATATTCTTGAGGAACTTATTATATCCAAGTTTAGAATTCATTTTTCTCTAGTATGTGAGAATGAACCTACTTTATCTTCTCTAAATTCTTGTAACTAAATTTTTGATTATGGAAAAAAGTTAAAATTTTCTTCAAACTATTACCCACAAGCTAATGGTGTAGATGAATGATAATAAATAATATATTTATATTATTAAAGAGTTGTTAGAAAAAAACCCTATAGAGTGGAATGCTCAACTAAACTATGCTTTATGGGCTAATAGGATAAGAAATAAAAATGATTTAGTTAATTCACTAAAAGACTTAGTATATATAATCGACCCTATATTCCTAGTAAATTTTAAAATCCTCACTCTTTACTTACACAATTATCAGAGCATGGCTGATGAACTAGAGGCTAGAATTATACAACTTCTACAATTAAAGGAAAATAGATAAACAACCATTGAACACTTTTTGAAACATAATTAGGGTATAGTAAAATGTTGATTTGACAAAAGAGAAAAAGTTAAAGCATTTCACATATTCTACTATAATTTTGTATTAGAATAAAGATTGGGAAAAGAAAGGTGAACATAGTAAGTTTGATAGGTTATGGTTAGGGTCATTTCAAATCACTGAGATGCTTGGAGATAATACCTATTGATTCCAAACCATGATTGGAGAGGATTTCCCTCTACCCATTCATGGGAAATTCTTAAAACATTATTTCCAAAATTAGGAGTTACTATTGTCCTCATACATAGTTAGTCTAGGTATCTTGGTAAGTGATGTTCTTTATATTTATATTTTTATTTTTTCCTACTTTGTTCTGGGGTTTTTTTTGTTAAAATATCTAAATAAAGGGAGAATTAAAGAAACTATTAATTAATTTTTGTTCTATAGTATTCCTTTGAGAGGGGATGGTTAGGATCCAATTCCTTTATTTTCAAATATTAGTGCTATATGGCATGGTTATACTTCTATGAAACTTGACCATTATGTTGTATACCTCTTAAATAATTCTTTAAAACCTTATATATCTTACACATCTTGAAGTTTCTTGAGTTTTTGGGATTGGTTTTTGTAATTGAGTAGTAGGTGAAAATTTTAAGTGTCTACATTTGTCACCACTATAATTTTGAACCCAACAAGAAGAGTAATTTCTTATGAATTGAGGTCAGTTCAAAAATGTGTAAGAAAACAAAATAAAAGAAATAAAGAAAAAAATAGAACTCAACTAGATCACTAATTTAGGTACCTCTATTGAGGCTATAGATGTTCCTAGTTAATAGTAAATGACACACTTGGAGGAGATGTGGACTCTCAAAGGAGAGGTTTTCTCTCATGTGTAGCATGTTAGGATAGGTGACATTATAATTGCTATCGTAAGTTGATAATTGTGTGTCTCTAAATTCTTTGGAAATTGTTCTAGAGCACATGAGGGGTAAAATAATTATTATTTATTTTCCTATGAAAAATTGTAATTGCATTCATAGAGGTGGACCCACTACGGTGACATTTACAAAGCATCCTGGGAGCATTTTCCTTTTGGGCATCCAACTTCTAGGTAGGTGTTGTGTGGTCTCACAACATGCCCCAAGAATGTAAGGCTTCGGGACCCAAGTTGAAAATTATTGCTTAAGACAGATGCAGGTTGGTTGGAGGCCTCAAGGAAAGCACATGGGAAGTCAAAAATATTGAAAATAATTCATGATTAACTGTATCAAGTGTCGAGAGTCTGGGTGAGAAAGTTTTCAAGTAAGTCGATTCTGAGTGAATAATTAGCATGAGTTCATGGAGAAAGTTGGATAAGTTACTATAGTTGGTAGTCAAAAGCCCATAGGTCTAAAAAAAATGCTAGAAGGTGAAAGCCGAGTTGTGGTTTGTTTTGATAAGTGCAGTACATTGGCTAGTCAGGTTTTAAAGGTAGTCAAGTAGTTAGGTGTCTAGTACTTGGGGTACCTAAGTAAATGATGTACTTGTGCAAAAATGTTCAAGCTTGTTACACTACTTTTCTCGAGTGCATAAAACTTCTAAAAAACCCACATAAAGTTGATGGTTAGGTGAAAAAATTAAAGCATGCTATTTGAAGATAGGTTTTGAAAGGATTAATGATAAGGATGGTTTTATTCTAATGAGGTTTTTATTGATGGTTTAAGAGGGAATTGACATGTGGAATTTTATGTGTAAGAGGAATAGGTTGTTGTAAAATGTTGAGGTATGGACATATAGGAAAACTTGGATTGCAAGAAAATCCAACAATATTACCCAGGTTAGATAGCGTACTCTGGAAGTTCATGCAAGGAAGGAGTGTATGGTGAAGAAACATGGGTAATCGGGGAACTGGGATATGGGTATTATGCATGCAACAAAGGAGATGTTGAGTTTCAGGGTACTACAGTTATTGGATTTTTTCCTAAAGCCATAGCTTGGAGCCAAGAGCATATGGCTAATGAGTTAAAATTTCTATATATCTAGCTAATCACTCTAAATATCTAGCTAGTTCCTACATTTTGTTTGAAGGATAATTTGATAACCTACTCAATCCAATTTTGTATCCTGATTGTATCTTGAAGGTCACATGGGTCCTGAAAGTTTCAAGTGTCGAAGAAAGTCAAAGTTTCTATTGACTTATTCTAGAAGTTTCTCTTGCCAATTGTCATGTGCCATGTGTTGTGTTATGATTTGTTCCCTAGATTCTCTTTCATGTGTTTTTATTGAACTCCTCAAGTGCCTTGTTCTTATAAAAGGCTAAGAGTTGTTTTTAGTTAAGTTTAGAATTTGTGGATTTTGGAGATCTAAAACTTCTGTAATTTTTACTTCTTTTTCCTGTGGTATGTTCCATTCCAGATTACAAAATTATATGTTCTATTTGAAGATAATTAATATCAAGACCAATTTCAAGCTATTTCTTGAAACAAAATTATATGTAGCTAATTGTTTGTTCCTATTGGAAAATCTTGTGTTGCACCAAATTTGGGTGCATACTGACACTATCTAGTGGAAAATAATCTATTTCTTTTAAATCCTTGAATCATTCTATGCCTATTTGTGAAGCAATCTAGTGAAGTATAGAATGTTTTTCTTTGATTTAATTTGTTTCTTGGGGCATGCGTGGATAATACTTGGGAGAATATTTAATTTTAGAATTTTTTATGCTTCTTTTTAGAATTTAGATGTTTAATATTTCCAAAAAATGTTTCAAAAATGATGAATGCGTGGAGTATTAAATTGTAATTTATTTTTTTTCATTAAGTTACAAAATGAATTATGCTAAATTTGCTTGAATATGTGCAAGTAATTTGAATTCATGAAGTATTATCACAAAAAATTTAGTTTCATGAAGTTGTGAAGTGGCATATGAGTGATCAAATCAAGCTTATGTTATGATCCTTTGGATACCAGTTAACTTGAAATACCATACACCCCTCGTAATTAACAATAGTTTACACAACAAACCCTGAGTGATCCTAGTGCGTCAAGACCTAACATTCCTGAGCCTTGGTATCAAACTGAGATCACCTTAGATTTAGGTTTTCTCAGTGGAAATTTCAAGTAAAGGTAGGTTCACACATTATTTTGTGAGAATTTACCTACCTGTTGGTGTGCATGTGCAACTCATGATTATAGAATTAGCGCTAGAAGGAAGGCCTCTTTGTCCTTAAGTAGGTGTTAGTGTCCTAATCACAGAGTTGAGGTGTGCTCATGAGTTTTAGGTCCAAGTAAGCTCAGGATGGAGAGTGAAAATGAGATCAAAGAGCTCCAAAAAATCCTTAATCAAAAGCTCTCACCATTGAATTTTGTCACTTTTGGTCGAGTTACAGAGTGTAGAATTCATGACACAATCGATCATAGTGAAATTGACTATAACTTGTTTTTTTACTATGGTAGGTTTGGCCATTCATAAGGTGATCCCATTAATAGAGGCTTTTTTAAGTGCAAAAAGGAGGGAGTAGTTAATGGATTTGTGTTTGGATTATAGAAAGATGCATAACCCTAGTAGAAATATAGATTTTATTGGTTCAATAGTTGGATTAGATAAATTTGCTAATCGTGATCATTATGTGGAAATCTTGGAAGTTTTGTAGGGAAAGAAGCAGAATCACGAGGGTTTGGAAACATCACACTTTAACCATGAATATGAAGGAAGTGAGTTGCCACTCTTTGCACACATGGATGATGGTGAAAGGAAGGAATAGGTGGAACAAGTGGGAGATCAATGGTGAAAGGAAGGAACAAGTGGAACAAGTGCGAGATTTATGGTGAAAGGAAGGAACAAGTGGAACAATTAAGAGATGCTTTCTTTTAACCCCTAAAGTGAACCCATGATTTAAATTTAGGGAAGAGACATTGATTTTATGCAAATGACAGAGTACCAAACTTTTACTTTCTATTTCTCTAATAATTATGTAAACCACGCTAGAGTCTGGTCTAATGAGATAAATAGTGCTGTTTGGGCTAAAGACAGGGTAGGTTACAGACAAAACCCTAAAGGAAGAAGTGACCGTGTAACAAATACAAATGTTCATGAAACAAAGAAAAGGGAGATGGAATGTCGCAAGTGAAGGTTGGATGATGGTATAGGTCTGAGACAATGGAAAAGGATTGTGCAATCAAGCATCCATTAGGTCGTTTCCACAAATGTTAGCAAAATTATGGGTAAGTACAGTTTTGAATTCTCATTCATTAAACACATTTTTTTGAGTAATTCATAATTATGGTAGGTTATCTAAATGGTAAGTTAAGTGAATTTAAAAATAAGGTTGCTAAAATTTGGACTAAAAACATTGCTAAGTTAGTAATGGAGATTAGATTTAGCATTAACCTTCGAGGCGTGGTGCATTCTCCCATGAACACATCATAGGATGTGTTAGGTTAGGGTATTTAATTTCTTTATTAGGGTAAATTTTATTTGTTAGGTTAGTTTGTTTTGGTAGTTTTTTCCCTATTTTCTAGTTTAGGTCCCATAATTAGTAAATTCATCTTAATTATAACACATGGTAATTGAATTGTGAAAACCATTCCATTGAAAAGTGAAAAATGTAAAAACATTTGAAGCAAATGCATGCATGAAGAGGAAAAGTGAAGTTTTTTTATATGGTAATAACCTCATATGTATATGGAAATACAAAATTCTTGTTACAAGTTGATATCAAAAGGAAAAAAATGGGCTAGTTATTCAAGAAACTACTTTGAAATAGTAGAGACACTTCTTGGCTAGTCAATTTGTTGTTCCTTGTCCCTGAGAAACATGTATCCCATGTAAGCATTGTCCCTATGCTTGTCAAGGTCAGGGGTGTGTAGTGCAGTGAGGAAGGGCAGAAGAGAAACTACCTCTCCCTGGTTCAAAAATCATGGAATGTCCTTGAAATCTAGGACTCCCACCACAGGTTGAGCAATGACTAGAATAGTGTCCAGATTCCCTAGGTAGTCTAGTCATACTATCATCGTAGTAGTAGAATGAACTTCAACTACAAAGAATCCAAGATCCCACAAGGAAGCAATGAACCACGAAGCCAAGTTGAAGTTCACCATATAATATGACCTTGCATTCATGAAGGTTTCCCTAGGAACCAAACGTAAAAAGGCCTTGGTAGAGGGCGTCCTCAAGAAAAACACTTTTTTGAGTCACTAGCTTGTAATTCAGTCGAGGAAGTCAGTCTGGAAATGAATGTTCATAAGACATATGGGTTATCCATAGTTCTCAAGAAAAAGAAAATGTAGAGAGGAAATTGAAAGTTAAAGATAGAAGTGCAAAATTTGTAGGAGAGTATCATGTAGTGTCAAAAAAAGTAACCCTTTTTCAGGCTTAATTTGGGAATAATTGATATAAACTTAACCTTTAATAATGCCTTGATTTAGTGTTGTAATGTGTTGTACACTTTCACATTGAATATAGGTCCCTTTCTAATAAAATATACATAATTTGTACCTTATTTAGGGTGTTGTAAAGTGTTGTATTACACTTTCACACTTTTCTAAGGTTTCATTAATTAATTGTGGTTAATTGAGCTTAATTGGCCCCTTTAATTCAAATTTTAAGCCTTATTAATTATATTTCCTGAAGGATCTATCCCAACACCTAATAATGATATTGCATGACATTTAATTTGGAAAATTTGAGGTCCTAGAAAATGGTGCTAAAACCCATTCACCTTTAGTGGTGAATGGTGAATGGGCCCTCTCCACATAGGACACCCCTTTCTTGTCATTTTTGAAATGGGTTTTTGATGTTATTTCATCCCCCTAAAGTATGGTCCTAGAAAGTTGTGCTAGGACCCATTCGCCTTTAATGGCGAATGGGTCCTCCTTACATAGGAAACCCCTTTTTGAATTTAATTGTGGTAGGATCATAATCATTTTCAATTATATATCTAATGTTAGCTTAAATTATTTGAATTTTGGGGTTAATCCTTAGATTTATTATAAATATAAGGTGAATTCACATAGTTTCATCCTAAGAGACCTAGCAAGTTCAAGTTATCATTAGAGCACTTTCACAAGAGCATTTTAGAGCATTCAAGGAAATATTAGTGAAGTTTTATTGTAGCAATTCAAGTTCATTTCATCATGTCAAAGGTGTAGTGCATTCAAGCATGCTATTGAGATAAGATTGTTGATGTAGCGTTGAAGATCTATTGGCAAGAAATGTTTCACATCTAATTTGAGATCAAGATCTACATTCTACATGGCAACTTCATGTTACTTTGCATATTTTCATTCCAAAACTTCTTCCAAGGTATCATCATTGCATATTTCATGTTTCATGTCCTTGTTTCATTATTTCATCATTTGGTTTAATTACCTAAAATGGGTTTGACTGAGGAAAACCCCTATTCACTAACAATCAACAAGTGTTTCTCCTTTGATGTGTATTTGCAGATTTATAGGTTGAAGATCAAGTGGAGAACAAGATTGGAGAAAAATTGTCAAAGTTGCCAAGTTGTAAAATTGTCAATCACATTGCAAGAACACAAAAACAAGGCTACAAAATTTGTTTCAGGTTTTTGGGAGTTGATCACTAAGGATTTGAGAGTGCACAAATCAAGGAACAAAATCTAGATCTCAGTCTTTAGAACCCTAATAGGGACCCATTTTCCAGTAAAGGCGAACGAGTCCTTTGTGACCTAAAGACAACCTTCTTGCAACAAGGTACACATCATTCTAGCCCCTTAAAACTTCCCCTTTTTATTGCTATAATAGTTAGGATTAGTTTCTAATTGTTATTTAGGCATTTGCCCCTCATAATTGAGTGAAACATCCTTAGAAAAATCATAGTTTTTTATCATCTTGTTCACTCATGGTGGTAAACCCTCTTTCTCTATGTTTCATGTCATATTTATAGAAATTTGTGGGAAATCTGGAGAGCATGGTTGCCTTGAAGTGAAAATCTTGGGAATGCAAGTTGAGGTGGTGGAAGTACACTTTTCCTTAGAATTAAAACTTAATTCAAATAAATTCTCATGAAGCTGGTATGAAATGGTTCAAGGATGGCATGTATGAAGATCATGAGCTAGGAAAATTAAAGATTGAGGAATTAAATGGCAATCATTTTAGTTCATTTGATCAAGCCGAATTAATTATAAATTGTCTAGATGTACAGTTTGGAAGGAGACATGGATTGGTGAGTTGGAACATGCTAGAATATTGAGAAATTTGAGAAGAATTAATACGTGCATAATTATGCATGTGAATTAAATGAAGAGCATGATGGTTGGGTTAAGGCATCATTATGACAAGCCCAGTGCACTAATATGGGTGTAGAGCTGCCAAATTTGAAGTTGTCAGTGGAGTTCAATTTAGTGGGTTGCCATGGATTGAAAAAATGGATGGGTAGCAACTAACATTTCTAAATTTTGAATTAATTAGGTGATTTGATAACTTGTAGCTAAATTTTAACTTAAATGCTTATTTTCCATTAGATAACGAATTATAATTAGTTAGAGTTTGGCATAAGGGTGTTAAAATTTTGTTGGAGAGTCTCGCGTAAAATAAATTCACTAAATAAATCTTTTGGGAATTGGTGAAAAGGATGAAGGATATTTATGTTGAGTGAAAAATCAAAAGGTAACCTTTGCTACCACTATAATTCCCAACCTAATGGTAGGCTTCATTTCTCGCAAATTGAAACAAAAGAGCTTTCAAATAAATATCAAATGAAAATGAATATCAAAGAAATATTAAAAGATAAAATTCAACTCTTTACTCTATCCAAATATCTCTATCGAGGCTACAGATGCCTAACTGGCAGTAGAGCTATGTTTGTGGATATTACATAGATAACCTTGTCAGAGCTATGGAAACTTGACTGGAAACAAGGAAATATCTAAGTTAGCTAAGAAGGATTACCAAATTAGGTAGCTTAATGTAAATGGACCAATCCTTTTCATCAATCACAGAGATGGTAATAAATCAATGCACACATTGGTACTTTCAGGTGCAATTTTATGACCTCCTAATGTTGGAATTCAAGTGAAGGTGAGGGGTTATTGTGGAAAATGTGCACAAGTTATGATTTACTATAGGTGGTTGATTCTTGGGTATTTCTTTTGAATTTGGTTTTGTTTGTTGTAAGTTGTTGTGTAGTCTCACCACATGCCCCAAGAATGTAAGGCTTGGGGACCCAAGTTGAAAATTATTGCTTAAGAAAAAAGCTAGTTGGTTGGAAGCCTCAAGGAAAGCACATGGGAAATGAAAAATCTTGAAAATAATTCATGATAAGGTGTATTAGGTGTCGAGAGTCTAGGTGAGTAGGTTTTTGGGTAAGTCAAGTCTAGGTGAATAATCAAGATTAGTTCATGGAAAAAGTTGGATAAGTTGCTATGGTCAAGATTCAAAATCCCACAAGTCTGAAAAAGTCACTAGAAGGAAGAACCAAGTTGTGGTTTTTTTTTATAAGTGCAATACATCGACTAGTTGGGTTTTAAAGGAAGCCATGTAATTAGGTGTGGGTACCCGAGTGTAAGGAAAGAAGAGGTGTGAAAACAGCTATACTAACATCAAACCCATAGGGAAGAATGCAGATAGTACTTTTAATTTCCAAATTAAAATCCAATTAAGACACACATGAAAGATTTACAGAAACATAAATAATACTCAAAGATAATGAACAACAGATTTACGTGGGAAAACCCTTTCGGGAAAAAAACCCACCACACCAAGCTGAATCTTTTTGTATTACAGTAACAAACAATTACATACAATGCAGAGATACAACTCTCCAGTATCAGTTCACTGTAGCTTCATTCACTGTTCAATCTCTTATAGAAATGCTCTCAACAATCCGATCAATTTCCAACTCAAAATCAATCACTTAAATCTTATCACATTCTAATTTTCTATCCTTTGTTCATCCTTATCCGCCATTGCCCCATCGTAGAAAGTTTCCTCTTGAGCATTGATTTTTCCCTGCATGCAGTTCAGCTCCAGCATCGCAGCTATTGCAAAAATATAACTGCCAACCATTTGAATTTTGCTTCCTTTGATTGGTCCATCAAATGCCACATAGGAAAGTCAAATAGTCAAGAGCGTTCGACTTGTGTTGGCATGTCAGTAAGACACTAACCGTGTCTCCCCGATGCCAACACAGCCAGCATTCGATATCGGCGTAGGTTCCACCAGTCAGCAAGACGATATAGCGAATGCCATGAGTCATACCGAATCCACCGATAACCATTTCATTCATATTGGCAAGAGTTTTCCTCATCGGCAAGACTCATACCGATGCTCATGAGTCACATCAATTTCAACTTTGCCATCAGCAAGACTTTACCATTCGCCAAGAGGTCTCACCGAGTCTCCTCAAGTTTCACCGAAGCACCTGATAGTCGGAAAGACATTCGTCTTTCACCAAGACTTCACTCCGAGCAAACATGTCTTACCGAGTTAGCAAGACTTTTGTCTTTTTCCGAGACCTCACATCGAGCAACCAAGTCTTACCGAGGACTATCGGTGAGACTCTCCAAGTCGCCAAGACTTCACACCGAAGTCTTTTGTCACCGTGAAGGCACCAAGCGTATACTCATTAGAAAGACTTTACATAGTCGCTTAGAGGTCTTCCCGAGACCTTTGTGTTACCCTGATGACCATATGCTATTGGTGTCGGCAAGACATTTCGTATTGGCAAGACTACATATCGACAACTCAAGTCTCCCTGATAGCTATGAGTGAATAACAATCAGTGAGAGAAACAATAGTCGATGAGAGATCTTGCCGAGTCTCCATGTCATAGCGATAGGTCTATTTGGAAAGACCAAAACCAAGTCACAGCGATTAGGTCATTTCAACAAGATTCAGAACAGCTAGTCGGCCAAACATCAATAATGTCATAGTGACTTTTTCCTTCAGGAGTTATATGCCAGTAAGGATTGAGGCACCTATTCCAACAATCTCCCACTTGACGAAGATCTTACTGACACCTCCAGAGCATAATAAAACTACTGAAATTCATGGGCCAAGAGGCCCATTGAACTGGCACACCACCTGTATTTATCTATGCTCACAGGCTTCGGCAATGCATCTGTAACATTCTTCAGAGTATCCACTTTCTCCAAAGAAACCTTCCCATCCTCCACCATATCCCGTACAAAATGATACTGTACATCTATATGTTTCATCCTGGCATGGAAAGTAGGATTTTTCACCAAACATATAGCACTCTAACTGTCACAGTAAATAGTAATTTTTCTACATCAAAACCAATGTGAACACAAATGTTTTAACCAGATTGCTTCTTTATAGGCATGTGTAGCTGCATGTATACGCCTAGATGTAGTGGACAAAGCAACTGTTCTCCTTGCTCATCAACTCCTTTGCACCACCATTCATCGCGAAAATATATCCACTGGTGGATCTCCACGCTGTTAATATCCCACAGCAATCGGAATCCACATAACCTCGAGAATCACGAGTCCTGTGATTCAACCAAGTTACCATGGTAACTTACAAAGCATAATCTAAAAGTTCCCTTGGATATCTAAACACTCTCTTCACAACATCCCAATGTGTCCTTCCAGGATTAGCCATAAACCGACTAAGTACTCCCACTGCTTGGGCAATGTCTGGCCTTGTACAAACCATTGCATACATAAGGCTTCCAACCGTACTAGCATACAACACACTGGTCATATCCTCCATCTCAGTAGGAGATTTTGGACAGTCTTCAACAAATAGCTTCATTCCCTGTGAAACTGGAACAACTAGCTGCTTGCAATTAGTCATACAAAATCTCTCTAGAACAGTCATGATGTACTTACTTTGACTGAGCCAAAGTTTTCTACTTTTCTATCCCTAGTTATTTCCATTCCCAGAATATACCCTGCTGCACCAAGATCTTTCATTTCAAAATTTTCAAACAACTGAGACTTAAGATCAGAAACCATTAGCTTACTATTGCCTATGAACAACATATCATCAACATAGAGAGCAATAATAAAAACTTGATCACTTTCAGCTTTGTAATATACACAATGATCACATTTTGATCTTACAAATCCTAATGACAAAACAAAAGTGTCAAATTTCTGGTACCACATTCTAGGAGATTGTTTTAAACCATACAAAGATTTCTTCAACTTGCAAACCAATCTTTCTTTACCTTTTTCCACAAAGTGCTCTGGCTGGGACATATAAATTTCTTCTTCAAGATCACCATGAAGAAACATTGTCTGAACATCCATCTATTCAATCTCTTAGTCATATGCTACTGCAAGTGACAAAATAAATCTAATAGATGTTAGCTTAGCTACAGGAGAAAAGATTTCTCCATAATCAATTCCCTCTACCTGGGAATAACCTTTTGCAACCAGCCTCACTTTATATTTTTCTACATTGCCATCCAGACCAATTTTCTTTTTAAATACCCATTTGTAGCCCACAGCTTTTCTACCTTTAGGAAATGGCACCAAACTCCAGGTATCATTCTTTTCTAATGATGCCATTTCTTCATTCATGGCTTCCAACCAAGAGTTTGAATCAGACATTTTAAATGCCTCTTTCACGGTCCTAGGTTCATCAGTGCTAGAAATTAAAGCATAGGCACAAGTAGACTCTATCAAAGAAAACCCATACCTATCAGGTTGCTTTCTTTCATGAGTTGACCTCCTCACAGGCTGAAGCTAAGGTGGTTCTTCATCTTCTTCAGAACTTTCAGAGCTACTTGAGCTTTCCTCAGTATCAAGTACATTTTTATTTTTCAATTCCTCTTTATCTGGTGTCAGAGGAATTTCTGCTACATCCTTTTCATTTTCTGCTTTCTTCTCTGACTGCGGATCCGGTGTAGAAGGCTTCATCTCACGAAAGATAACACTTCTACTGTACAAAACCTTCTCAGTCTTAGGATTCCAAATCTTGTATCCTTTTATGCCAATGCTATAGCCAATAAAAATACACTTTATAGCTTTGTTTTCCAACTTAGATCTTTTTTCAAACGACACATATGCATATGCCTCATATCCAAAGACACGAATATGTCCCAGAGAGGGATTCTTTCCAGACCATGCTTCCAAAGGTGTCTTCTCAACAAGAGAAAATTTAGGAGAATGATTTACCAAGTAACATGTTGTAGAGACTACTTCATCCCAGAACTTCTCCTCCAAGCCAACACTGCTCAGTATACTTCATGCTCTTTCCATTATTGTCCTGTTGAACCTTTCAGCAACTCCATTTTTCTATGGAGTGTAAGGTGTAGTCTTATGTCTTTTAATCCCATGATTTGTACAGTACCGTTCAAATTCATCTGAACAAAACTCGCCGCCATTGTCAGTCCTTAAACATTTTATTTTCCTACTAGTCTAATTTTCAACAAGGTTTTTAAATTCCTTAAACCGACTGAACACTTATGATTTACTTCTCAAAAAATATACAAATGCTCTTCTTGAATAATCATCAATAAACGACACATAGTATCTTGATTTAGATAAAGAAGAAACATTCACTGGACCAAAAACATTAGAATGTATATAATCAAGCAAACCAGAAGATTTGTGAGGATTGGAATAAAATGAAACATGGTGTTGTTTACCATATATACAAAGTTCACAAAACTCAAATTCGAGGTTACAATCTTCAAGCCCTTCTACCAAGTTTTTATTTTTCAAGGTTTTTAAACCTTTCTCACCAATGTGGCCTAGCCTATGATGCTAGAGCATTGTCTTTTCTCCTGGAAGTTTAACCTCCATGGAGTTTACACCATCAGGAACGTTTCCCTCTTTTCCTCCATGAGTAGCTTTCTGTGACTTCGCAGAGACACTATTGTATTGAATAGCTTGTGCATCCAGCTTATACAATGTACCAATATGAGCACCCCTTGCTAGCACCATAGAGCCTCTAGTCATCTTGCATCCATTTCTAGAGAACATGACATGCACTCCAATATCATTCAGCTTACTTACAGAAAGTAAATTATGAGCCAGACCTGGTATATGCATCACATCATTGATTCTCTTCACTCTTCCATCAGGGAATTGAATTCTGACTCTTCCACGACCAACAATTTCCAAAGATGAATCACTTTCCAAATACGCCTTTCCACCATAATAGTTTTCATACTTCATGAACCAGTCTCTATGAGATGTCATGTGGAAAGATGCTCCAAAATCAATCAGCCAGACATCATCAGATGCCCGCGTAGCCAAGGCTGCAATGAAGGCGTCTGCATCACTCTGAGAAGAATCATTTTCAGAAGAGGTCTTCTTCTTCTTCTTTTTCTCCTCCTTGTAATCCTTTCGGACATGACCAGGTTGCCCACAATTCCAGCACTTCACCTTGAACTTCTTGCCAGGAGACTTTGATCTCCCTTTTGATTTTGATTTGTATTTCTTGTCCTTCTTCTTTCCTTTCTCCTTCGATCTGCCTCTAACAACCAAAGCCTCCTTTGCCATCTTAGAATATTTTCTTCTCATCTCTTCTGACAACAAAGAAGCAACAACATCTTCCATCTTGAAAGTGGATGTCATACTCCCAATAGCCATCACCAGATGATCCCAAGAATCTGGCAATGAACATAGCAGCAACATGCAGCAATCTTCATCTTCAATCTTCACACCAACAGATATTAACTGAGCAATCAACATGTTGAAAGCATTCAAGTGATCAGCATTCTATCCTCTCTCCTACATTCTCAAAGAGTATAGCTTCTTCCTCAAGAACAATTTGTTCACTAAGGACTTGCCTTAATAAATAGATGCTAGCCTTTTCCACAAGGAAGATGTAGTCTTTTCCTCATGCATGTTTAGAATAATAGAGTCTTCCAAATAGAGCCTTATCAACCCCTTATACTTTCTATCTGCAAGATCCCAATCCTCTTGCTTCACGCCTTGAGGCATCGTTCCAGACACAGGAAGCCACAGGTCACAATCCACTAACAGATCTTCCATTTTGAGTTTCCACAACTCAAAATTGCTACCATTGAATTTCTCTATTTCCATCTTTCTGGATGTGCTCAACATCTTAATCTGTAATTAAATTATCAGACCTCTACCAAACTCCCACTGAAAAATAATTGACACAAAAAACCCAACCCACTCACAAGGATAACACAATTGGCCAGGCTCTCATACCACTTGTAAGGAAAGAAGAGGTTCAGAAACAGCTATCCTAACATCAAAACCATAGGGAAGAATGCAGAAAGTACTTTTAATTTCCAAATTATAATCTAGTTAAGACACACATGAAAGATTTACAGAAACATAAATAATACTCAAAGACAATGAACAACAGATTTACGTGGGAAAACCCTTTTGGGAAAAAAACCCACCACACCAAGCTGAATCTCTTTGTATTACAATAACAAACAATTACATACAATGCAGAGATACAACTCTCTGGTATCAGTTCACAGTAGCTTCATTCATTGTTCAATCTCTTACAGAAATGCTCTCAACAATCCGATCACTTAAATCTTATCACATTCTAATTTTCTATCTTCTGTTCATCCTTATCCGCCATTGCCCCATTGTAGAAAGTTTCCTCTTGAGCATTTATTTTTCCCTGCATGCAGTTTAGCTCTAGCATCGCAACTATTGAAAAAATCTAACCGCCAACCATTTGAATTTCACGTCCTCTGATTGGTCCATGAGATGCCACATAGGAAAGTCAAACAGTCAAGGGCATTCAACCTACGTTGGCATGTCGGTGAGACACTAACCGTGTCTCCCCGATGCCAACACAGCCAGCATTCGATATCGGCGTAGGTTCCACCAGTCGGTAAGACGATATAGCAAACCCCATGAGTCATACTGAATCCACCAATAACCATTTCATTCATATCAGCAAGAGTTTTCCTCATCGAAAAGACTCATACCGATGCTCATGAGTCACATTTATTTCAATTTTTCCATCGGCAAGACTTTATCGTTCACCGAGAGGTCTCACCGAGTCTCCTCAAGTTTCACCAAAGCACCTAACAGTCAGCAAGACATTCATCTTTCACCAAGACTTCACTCCGAGAAAACATGTATTATCGAGTCGGCAAGACTTTTGTCTTTTGTCGAGACCTCACATCGAGCAACCAAGTCTTACCAAGGACTATCGGTGAGACTCTCCAAGTCACCAAGACTTCACACTGAAGTCTTTTGTCACTGCGAAGGCACCAAGCATATACTGATCAGCAAGACTTTACATAGTCGTTGAGAGGTCTTCCCGAGACCTTTGTGTTACCCCGATGACCATATGCTATTGGTGTCAGCGAAACATTTTGTATCGGCAAGACTACATATCAACAACCCAAGTCTCCCCGATAGTTGCGAGTGAATAACAATCAGTGAGGGAAACAATAGTCAGCGAGAGATCTTGCTGAGTCTCCATGTCATAGTGATAGGTCTATCTGGCAAGACCGAAACCAAGTCATGGCGACTAGGTCATTTCAACAAGATTCAGAATAGCTAGTCAGCAAGACATCAATAATGTCACAGCAACTTTTCCCTTCAGGAGTTATATGCCAATAAGGATTGAGGCACCTATTCCAACACTGAGTACTCGAGTAAATGATGCATTGGTGCAAAAATACTCAAGCTTGTTACTCAACTTTATTCGAGTGCATAAAACATTTGAAACCTATATAAAGTTAGAGATTACATGAAAACATTAAAGCATGCTATTTGAATATGGGTTTTGAGAGGATTGATGATAAGGATGGTTTTATTCTAATGAGGTTTTTATTGATGGTATAAGAGGGAATTAACATGTGGAATTTTATGTGTACGAGGAATAGGTTGTTGGACAATGTTTGGGTATGGACGGTCAATCAAACTTGGATTGTGAGAAGATCCAACAATATCACCCAATTTAGATGGCATACTCTAGAAGTTCATCCAAGGAAGGAGTGTATGGCGAAGAAATGTGAGTAATTGGGGAACCAGAGATTTGGGTATATTACACATGCAATGAAGGAGATGCTGAGTTTCGGGGTGCTACACTTACTGGAATTTTTCTCGAAGCCATAGCTTGGAGGCAGGAACATATGGCTAATGAATTAAATTTTTTATATCCAGCTGATCACTCTGAATATCCAACTAGTTCCTACATTTTTTTTAAGGTTAATTTGATGACCTACTCAATCCAATTTGATATCTCAAGATTGTATCTGGAATACATGGGTCTCGAAAGTTTCAAGTGTCATAGAAAGTCAAAGTTTCTATTGAATTATTCTAGAAGTTTCTCTTGCCAACTATCATGTGCCATGTGTTGTGTTATGATTCATTCCTTGGATTCTCTTTCATTTGTTTTGATTAAACTCCTCAAGTTCCTTGTCCTTATAAAAGGTTGGGAGTTTTTTTTTTAGTTAAATTCAGAATTTGTGGATTTTGGAGATCTAAAACTTTTGTAAGTTTTATTTATTTTTATATTTTCTATTCCATTCCAAATTAAAAACTTGCATGTTCCAATTGAAGCTAATTAATATCAAGGCCAATTTAAAGCTATTTCTTGATACAAAATCATACATAGTTGATTATTTATAGTTCCTATTGGAAAATCCCATATGTTGCGCTAGATTTGGGTGCATACTGACACTATCTAGTGGAAAATAATTCATATTTCTTTTAAATCCTTGCATCATTCTATGCCTAGTTGTGAATCAATCTGGTGAAGTATAGAGTGTTTTTCTTTGATTTAATTTGTTTTTTGGGACATGTGTGGATAATACCTAGGACAATCTTTAACTTTAGGATTTTTATGCTTTGTTTTAGAATAGATGTTTAATATTTTTAGAAAATGTTTCAAAAATGATGAATAAGTGGATTATTATTGTAAATCTTTATTTTCCATGAAGTTACATAATGAATTATGCTAAATATAATTGAATATGTGCAATTAATTTGAATTCATGAAATTTTATTACAAATATTTAGCTTCATGAAGTTGTGAAGTGACATATAAGTGATCAATCAAGCTTATGTTATGATCCTTTAGATACCAATTAACGTCTAAAAGACCATAGACTCCTCGTGATTAACAACAATTTACACAATGAACATTGAGAACCTAGTGTTTCAAGATCTAACATTCTTGAGCCTTGGGAT
>VDFB02379178.1:0-13992 GCA_007258455.2 Sequoia sempervirens
GACATAAGCACCCTTACCAGTTTAGAAATAGATAATCTCACTGGCACAAACCCTGAGCCCTGGCGCTTATGTACATATTAAATTACAATCTTTACTTAATAAATAATAATCAGTATTTTTCTTTAATAGTTCATAGTATTGTGGTATAATGGTTAAGGGAACACTTGTAGAAGCATGACCCAATTTCAAATTCCCCCACCACAGTATAATCGAACTTACCTATGGTTACAAATCTTATAAATGTGGTTCAAGCATAACTAACACCACTTTAAAGTAAACCACTAATCCCACCTGATATTTACCAAAGAAAATAAATCTCTCTCCAATAAATTAAATTTGCTTTCTGTTATGTAACACTGAATTCGGAAACTGGAGCTCTAAAGCCAGCCATACCAATCAAGTAACAAATAACAAAGCATAGAGATAAATTCAGCCACAACCTATGCAAATGCGTCCCCTTATCACATTGAACTACACAATATCTAGAAATTAAACTTTTAAGTAGCATCCATGATTTGAACAAAAGTATAGAACAGCATACCATGCCCCAAGAGAGCCCTTTCCAAGCTTGGTATCCTGGCTTATCCCCATACTGCCAAACCAAAGCCATGGCCGCCATCCTGCACAATTGTATTCCAATACCCACATGACTGCCTTACCTCAAAATACATCTAAATTAATATTTCTTCAAGATAACTTCGATTGAAAATTGTGCGACAGGATGTGTAATTGTAGTGGTGGACCCTCCTAAGAGCATGACCCCAAATACAAATCCTCTGCTGCAATAAGTCGGCGCATAGCTCTGTGGACAGGTGTTGTGTGACAATTATGGGTATATTCCGGGGTAATTTATGTTTAAAAATCTCAAAAATGAGGTCCAAGTTTACCCACGTGCAGCTAACAGAGACCCATAACTTTACCCAATATTTATAAAGGAAAAAGTATGTTATGTTTCTCCGGAGATGGGGGATTCACCTGCGTAGTTGTGAGGCAATCTACATTGGCCTATATTTCAATCTGATAGTTTCTAGACAATCTACATCAACACATATTTATAGTACTAGATTGAAATATAGGTCAATGTAGATTGATGTAAATTGTCTGGGAACTATGTAACTGAATCCAAAACAAATCACCATATAATTTGATACACTGCAGAAACGCCACTTGTAGAAGAAAAACTTGACATGTGATCATACAAAACAATTACAAATTCAAGCCATGAACTCAACCAAACTTACCTAGCAAAAACAATTGAAAAAAAGTAAAAAAATTTAGAACTTCAAAAATGCTAGCAATAAATCATAAATGTAGCGGAGGCTGGATTGCAATGTACCATTCCACAACACTCGAGACATGAATGGCCCATGTGGGCAGAGACAATGCATTATTGGGCTCCTGTGCAATCAAGGATTTTACGGCTTCCAATTGGGACTCAATTCCAGCAGCATAGCAGTCTCTGGTAAATGCAAGCGTAAAGAATATGGCAGAGCATGTTCCAAGAAATATAGTCGTCTTCTTCGTTGATGCAAATAACAACTTGGGCTTGGTAGAAAGCTTCAAATCCTTAGTGGCATCTGCCCCTTCTCCGTATAGGTTTTTGGGATGGCTGTTTTCTGGTTTGTGGATATTGGTAACAAATGAAAAATTCTTGGAGACATTAGGAATATTTATTGATGATGGGTACTTAAAATGTCCAGGAAAGCGTGGTGTATATGCAAACAGATATGCCATTATGCATACCCCCAAAGCCAGTGCTGAATGGACGATGTGTATTTTCACTTGGATTGTCGGAAAGCTTATGTTGGAGTATGTGTGGGCTTTGGTATGTCTCTGTTCTATGCCTATGCGGTTGACAACGAGATTCGAAGGAAGTAAATTTGTGGGAGTGGCTAAGATTTATTTTAGTGGAGAGAGGTATTATGAGATTAGGATAATTTTATTATGAGGTATTTCGAGAAATTTGGCCTGGTCCAAGTCAATACGGAGATCATAAATGGGGATCTCCTTTTAACATGAATGTAAGTGAACAATCCAAGCTTACAAGTACAATAGTCCAACAAGGGCACAGGTCATAAATGGGGATCTCCTCCTAACATGAATGCAAGTGAACAATCCAAGCTTACAAGCACAATAGTCCAACAAGGGCATAAAGTTCACCTCAGCATACCAACCCAACAAAGGATTGAAAAAGGGGATTGAAACAACACAAGCCTAAACATCTATCTCATGGCATGAACACCATTAGCAACCTCAACATTGCATTACAAGTCTGCGAGCACATTGGATAAGCAAAGGCATAGTTACTACAATCACAATGATCCAACAGAGGTTTGAACCCCAGTGAAAACAACAACAATGTCACATCTTAACCAATGCACTATGGGATGAAAATAGGAGTTTCCATCCTTTAGTTTTAAGTTTCAGTATGTGTTTTTTAGGTGTAATTGCAAGTTTCTTTCACTAGTGTAGAAGATTCTTTTGCCATATGCCATGCATCTATTTTTTTAGCATTAGTTATTATTGAAAAATATTTCAACTTATTTTTTTTACATTAGTCATTACTATAAAAATTATGAGACCACTAACTTCCTTAAATTTATGAACTTAAAATTTTAAATTTGTCCATTACTATAAAATGCATGGAACCACCTACTTGTAAAATGTTTTTAAAAAATTATCAACATCCACTAAAATATTTTAGAAAACTCCTCTTCATAAGACACCTACTTAACATTGATAGAGAAATATATCGATCATTTAAATACCATGTGCATCTTTTAATGTAGATAAGAAAATTTAAGAGTGAATCTAAAATCTTTATTTGTCTCAAATTTCTTTTGATAACAACTATATATCATTTTAGATTTTAAATGAATAGAAAATCATTAAAGTTGAGGTTGTACAAGTTTATGTTAAGTTAGGAAATGAAAAAGAAAATAGAGAGAATTTGTCTTTAATTTAATGGTTGAAGAAGATGTAGAAGTTAGAAAAGATGGCAAGTTGAATCAAGTTCTAGATGTCTTTGTTTTGTGTCACACTAGATAGTGTCCTTAATTTAAACAATAGTGTCCCAACAAACAAGGAAGTGTCTTAGAAGGCATAGAGGTGCCTTATGTCTATAAAGGTATCTTGGAAGGCCTAGAAATGTTTTATACCCCAAAAGTATCTTTGCAACTTTTGGGTTAAACCTATAGATTGTAGCAAAGGGGGAAAGGGGTGTCGAAAGACTATTTTTGGGATGTGCCTCAGTCAAATCTTAAGATTTGGTTCAACTATATGATTGGAAAAATGTTTGGGAGTGTGAGAGCTAGGTGGGTTTATCTTCGACATTGATTGAACCATCTAGTGGTGGCATTCTACATTCTACTAATATCAGTGCCACCACCTATTGACCTATAAAGTGGGATTCGTATAAAATAATGTATGTAGCAATAATAGAGTTTTAAATGGAGTAGAAGTTGGTTTCGGGCATCTATGAGAGTTGTTAGAGTGTGTGTGACCCTATGGTATTGATGTTCCTTCCTATTATCTTATGGATCATTTCACTTACCTGCAAAATCTCCATTTACAAACATGTAAGTCATTTCTATCCATTGGAGGGTGAATTGGGGTCAGGGTTGTGTGAGAAAAGGGGTGTTTGAGTAGGAAATATTTTTTTAATGAAAAGGACTATAGATTTATCCTAAGAGACACTACCACATGAGTTAGTGTCTAGAATACATGAACAATCAAGGACTAGGTCTAGGATCAAACATTGTAGCTCATTGCTTAGGACACCAACACATTGCAAGGATGTCTACACATTGCTCTATTATCCATATACCAGTCATACCAAAAACTTCTAGAATATGCAACTTTAATTGTAGACTCCATCTAACCTATAAATTTAGAGAAACAAGGGAAAATTTTAGGGCTATTTAAGGAATTGCCTCAATCAAACCCCCATTTTGGTCTTTCAGCCTCCATGAATAGTCAAGATAAAAAATTGATAAAATGTCTATGCTTTTTAATCCTAAATGTATTAAGGAATGAAAAGTAGTGATATAAAGATAAGTGTGATAATGGTGTCAACCTTAGTCTATAGGAAAGATCACCGTTACAAATAAATAATAACAATGAAATATTTTTATTTCTACAACAAAGATCTTGTAGAGCAAGTTTTGGATTCAATTGTGTATGCTTTTTGATCTTTTAGAAAAAAAAAAATTTCTACAACAAAGATCTTGTCCAGTAAATGAAGAGCAAGCAATGTAAAGAAATAACTAGATAAAAGTATAATATTATCAATAATAGGAAATTTGTCCAATGGATTTGAAGGATGAAACAATTTATATGTTCCTCTTGAGAACTTCAAGTTTCTAGGATGAGCAAGACAATGTTAAAGAGTGTGAGATAGCTTCAACCGAAACTTTGACAGAGTTTCCCCAAGGCTAGAAGAATGGAGTTGCTAGAAGAGAAAGTTGCAAAAAGTCATTTCAAAATGGAAATATAGTTAGTTTTGTTTGTTTAGACAATAGAGAGAAGCGTTAATTTATCAATTGACCATTACCATATATGTCACAAATAAGCCACCTAAAGTATTCTTTTAAATTTCAATAATATTTGAGATGATAAGTAGGAGGAATTTTTCGTAATGTGTCAAATTATGCTATTGCTAGCAAGATTCAAATGTGGAGTTTTTTGAGTCAAAATCATTGACCCATGTTTCATGAGTAGTGACTCACAAGAACCCATCTCTCATGATAATGAATGGTCCACTTAGCACTCATTGCATCTAGGTGATGCTCACAGAGTTGAGGCATTGGGCCTTCTCAAGAGGTCACTCATCCCAATACTACTCCAACACAAGCACGCTCAACCATGGAGTTTTCCCTATGGTTAGCCCACTTAGCTTACAACCTCATTTGCAAAACCTTCAACAAATGTTGTGCCTTATGAACCATTCATTATAGAGCCCCTTTAGCTCATCAATTGATAAGTAGGAGGTATTTTCCACAGCATGTCAAATTATGATATTGTTATCAAGATTCAATCATGTAGTTTTTCAATTCAAACTCATTGACCCATGTTTCATGAGTAGTGGTTCACAAGAACCCATCTCTCATGATAATGAATGGTCCTGGTTCACAAGAACCCATCTCTCATGATAATGAATGGTCCACTTAGCACTCATTACATCTAGATGATGCTCACAAAGGTGAAGCATTGAGCCTTTTCGTGAGGTCACCCATCCCAATACTACTCCAACTCAAGTGCCCTTAACCGTGGAGTTTTCCCTAAGGTTAAGCTCAGTTAGCTTGCAACCCCATTTGCAAAACCTTCACCAAGAGTTGTGCCCGATGAACTTGTAGTGTCAAAAAATGTACTCCTTTACATTTTCACACTATGTTTGCATCCCCTTTATTAATTAGACTTAATTAAGCCTTTAATTGGCCCAATTATGCATTCACAAGCTTAATTAATTTTATTTTCTGAAAAGGCAACCCACATTTAATCAATGCCTACACTTAATTACATGTCTTGGAAAATGTGTGTCCTAGGTTTAGGGCCTAGGACCCATTCGCCCAAGGGTGAATGGGTCCTCCTCGATAGGCTGTCGTTAGGTCCCATTACTTTAGAAGATAAAATTCAATATGTCGACCGAGTAGTGTTCAAGGCAGTTTGCAATAGAAGAAGACTTGACTATCTCCCTTAGTTTTTCTAACTTTTTAGAGCAGCTAATGTTAATTCTAAGCTAAGGTTGTCTAACTATTAAGTTGTAAAGCAATTTATCCTAAACAAAATTGGAAATATTTAAACTAAAAAGCATAAGAGAACTAACTTAGAAAGCATGATAACTAAACTAGAAAGTACATAAACGATTAAACTAAGGAGTTGATAAAATATGGAAGTGGAAAAACTTGTAAACAATCCATGAAACATCCTCTTTAAATAGTAACAATTCTAATTGTTAACAATAAGAAACTATGAAAAATGAAAGACAACAAGTGCTTTGGAACTTCAGACACAATAATGACAAGCACAACAATTCCCTACAAAACAATTATCCATGTAGTAAAAACAACATAAAGGAAAGTACTTATCTATTTAAGCTATTTTCCCTCGAGTGGCCAACTTGCAACTTACTACATTCGTTCTCAGGTCACATACACAACTGATTCAAAAGTTCTTCCATTAAGCATAGTTTTCATCCATAACTCAACAACTCAAAGGTTTTTACACAATAATCTCTTTATTCATAAATTTAGAAAACAAGTTGACAACATAACATTACTATTTCACATGTTATCTTTTGCTTTTGAAGATTACATCTTTTATAGAAAACTTCTGACTAAATCCTATATTTCAGATGGTATAGATAACCATTGAAAAAGTCTATAACAAATTTAGGAACAACTTTTATGTCTTTGAAACCCATTACATAAGTATTAAAGAGGCTCAAGTCGAGCCATGAAGTCTTTGACTTAAAAACATAACAAAAATTGAGACTTAAAAGCAACTATATCCTCAATCCATTATCCTAAAGTTTTGGGGTATGTTTCCAGTGCATGCCTTCAACCTTGACTGGAGCACACACTGGTTGAATGCTTCTAACTACAACTTGATGACTAATTATTATCCTACAGGATACTTAAAACAACCCATTAAATATGTATTGGAAAAATACTTCAATAAATCATAAGAAATAAAGTTTGTACAATTTCTCCTTAAAAGACAAGCAATTATTTCTCCTAAAGTTTAATTAATTGGCAAAGGATAGGAATTTTGCATACATGGAATAGGCCTTTATTATGTTATTATGACGAGGTTATTTTTACCTCATCACTCCTTAAGTATTGGATCCCATTTTTTAATATGTTTTTGGTGACATTGTTATGATCTAAATTCAAATTGCAAAGGTAGGATTGTGATGTTTAATTGTTGGGTAATTGAGGAAACACCTATAAATGCAAGGTCCTTTTATCAATTCAGATCTAACACACTTTTTGCAAGCAACATTATCAAGATTTCACATGGGCAAAGATTATTGTCAAGAGCATTGGAGAGCAGATTTATCAATCATTTATGCAACATTCAAGATCCTATCATGATGTCAAGATTTATGTGTGTCCATGCATGATTTTGAGCCAACATTGTAATGTAGGTTTCAAGTTTCAAGCAAGCATTCAAGCATCAAGATCTATCAATCAATCAAGTCATTTCATGCAAGATACAATCCTTGGAGTGATGTGTTAGACTTTAATCCTCTAAGGGCATCCATTAAATGGTTTGGTGAGATTTGTAAGTGAAGAAGGATTGAAATTGGATCAAAAGTGCAATTTTGCAAAGTTGTCAAGACACAAAAACTCACCTATAGGTTTTATTTTTGGCTTTCTGAAATTCAAACCTAGGGGAATTAGAAGCTTAGATCTGAGATCCGAGGATTGCAAAAAGAATTTTCAAACCCCTATATAGAGACCCATTCACCCCTAAGCGAATATGTCTTTCAACAGAGCTTGAAACCCACTTTTGGAGCCAAGTAAACACCATCCTAACCTTCTCAGATTTGTTGTTTAATGGTTTTTATGTCAAAATTATCATAATACTTCACATTTCAAGTGTTATATCTCATAAGTTTGATTGTCAATGCACTTTTATTCTTCTCCCAAAACTGTTGTTCTGTCATTTTTGTCATAAGGAATTTAGGGCAACATAGTGTTCAAACCTAGGGTTTACTCACCTTTAGGCTTGCAAGTCAATTCTAATCATTTGTGGCACTATCCCTCTTCCTAATGAACATGGAAAAGGTGTATTTGTGATTAGGTAGACAAATCATTTTTCTTTATGCATAGGTCCCTCATTTCACATCATGTTTTTAAGTCTCCTATTCATCTCCCCACTTTTCCATCGTTTCATTTTGGTGAACCTGACATTGTACATCTTAAATTCTGATTTGGAGACATTCAAAACCCTAGATCTAGATTTGCATTACTGTGTTTTACATTAGTGTGCTTTGCATTGCATTTAGGGTTTGATTTTGCATGTTTGAATCACCTAAATTCATAAAAAATAAATAGAAATTTTGCATTAATTTTGCATACATATTGAATTATAGTTGCATCTAGAGTGTCTTTTAGTCATCTAGATTCAAATTTTACTTGAAAATTGCATTTCAAAAGTTGTCACTTTGTTTACTTATTGTCACTAGTTGCACTTGCATTAAGACACCTAAAACTAGAAAAATCTATCACAAAAGTCATTGTCTACAACTTGAAACAAAGAACACAAACATCAAACCAGAAACGCAAACTTTAATTTTTCCAACCCCTATACAAAGACCCATTTTCCCTCGGGTGAACCTATCCTTGTATAGATGTTTTTCCAAATTTTTGGGCATCATTTTGTCTCTATTTTCTTCATTTCATTCTATTGTCATATTTGTGTTTCAATTTTAGAAAACAAAACATTTTGTACTTTCTTGTATTAAGTTCAATTGGTCAAATTAAGTGCATTGTTTGAAATCAAAATTGGCATTAAAAAGACATTATTTTCAAGTTTTTACATAGCATAATCTGTAAATTATCTTGTTTCAAATCTAAAAATTACAAAAAAAAATTACATACTTGCATTGTGATTCATATTTTTGGGTGTTCATTATATTTTCATAATGCCTTTTCTCCATTTTGGGTGCACTTGGGTTTGGTGAAACTTGTATGAGCTTCACAACCTAGTGTCCTATTGTCAATACTTTAGTGAGACGTAGTTTGAGACTTGTGCCATCACACACTTGTACATCCATCGTGGATCTTGATTTTTCTAACTCTCTCATTCATAGTGTTGACACTAGTCCATTATGGACCATAGCTTTGAGACCACATTTCCCATGACTACTCTACCAACAACCAATGTAACTAATGTTGACACAATTGTTGCTAATGTCCCTCAATAAAATCTAAAACAAATGGATGAAGCCTTAGAAAAACTACAAAACTTTGTGAGTGTTGACTACATTGTTGGTACTATAGTTCCTGTCATAGATAACATGAGGAAAATGCTTGATAATGAAAAAGGAATAGAAAGTGTGTGTAGTCTAGCCCATATAATTGAAAATCATGTTCCTAAAATGACTAGTTGTGCTCAAACTTTGAGATACACTCAGAGTCAAGGTGGAAATCAAATTCCTCCTTGTACAATTATGGCCTCTATTACTGCATGCACCAATCCAACTACTACTACAACAAGGCAACCCACTAGCAATGTCAATACAACCTTAGGTATTTTCACTAGGAATCTCTTTAGCACATGAATTCTAATTGCATATCTCCTAATCCCTCACCCCTCACAAACTTGCAATTCACTTGTCCTCAAAATACATATACACCTCCACCTTATTCACCTCTGTCTCAAAATACAACCAATGATTCTGTCCCTAACCAAATTCTGCAAAATGTTTCATCCCTCCAACAACAAATTTCCACATTAAACCAAAATCAAAATGGCCAACCTTCACAATATGTCAAAAGAAACCCATTATCCTAAGAGATATTGAGATCACAAATGCCACAAGGTATAGAGATTCCTAGATTTGAGAAATATGGTGGTAAAGGAGATCCTAGTAACCATGTCTCAACGTATATAGCCTCATGTAGTGACTTGATTTTTTAAGACAATTTCTTGGCTAAACTTTTCCCTAGGTCTTTGAAAGACACAACCTTGGAATGGTTTTTCTCTTTACCGAATAATTCAATTAGTTCGTTTAATGAGCTTGTTGATGGTTTCCTCAACCATTTCCAAGTGCACATTGGTCACAAGATGACCTTAGCCAATTTAATGAAGTATAAAAAAAAGGATGATGAAAACATCACTAATTTTATAGCACAATACCAATTGCTTTAATCACAAATCGATATTAATATTCATGATGTCGATCTTCAAATAATGTTCATTAAAAATGTATAAAACAAAATCCAAGACAAGCTTGGGATGATGAAATTTCCATCCTTTACACATTTGTGGATGACCTTAGTGTGGCTATCATAATTCGGTTAGTCATTGTGAAATGAAAACTCCCTCTAACTGCCTTGAGAATTTTGATTTTGTGCCCCATAACAACTTTCAACCATTCAAGAAACAAAATAAGAGCTTTTAATAGATAAACCCACCTCAAACAAGTCAACATGTTGAGTCTCAAGTGGTTTCCATTAAAACAACAAATTCATATCAATTTAGAGAGCACAATAGACAATATACCTCGTTACTCGATACCCTTTGTTCCATCATGTTGAAACTTTTGGTTGAGAACTTAATTACCTTACCTCCCATCAGAACTATTGATCCTACAAAGCCCTTACCTCCGAACTATAATGCTAATTCCTTTTGACATTATCACCAACAAAATGGACATGATACAAAACATGGTAAGCATCTTAAACACATCATGCAAGACCTCACTGATTCTAATCAGATCCAAATTGGTGGTGTTAATGATCAAGGAAATAAGTTTGTTGCCCCATCCAACCAAAATTTGTAAAGCTTTACTAATCCCATGCCAAATTATAACATCTGTTATGTTAAAACTAATGATACCAAGAATGATGTGATGAATGTTGACATGATTGATGATGACAAGTGATAATGAGGATGATTCTATAGATACTATGGTTAACCTCATTGATGGTCAACCTCATAAGGGCCAAACCAACTTGTCTATGAACAATGCTTTCTCACAAAATGACATAATCAAACATGCACCTGATGGTCCTTTTTACATCATCGAAGGAATCAATGACAAGCCTACTAATGGGATATTAATTGATCCCATGTGTATAGAGAATGTGATGACTAAGGAATTCTTATTTGTGCATGAACTTTATCAAGATTCTTATGAACAACCAAAAGCATGGATCAAAACACATAATGGTTTTTCTTTCCCTACGATAGGTTTGATCACTCTTCTTTTAAAAGTTGGATTGAAACAATTGAATTGTCTCATTCTCCATTATCCCATCGTTGGACCAATTTCATGTGAAGCTTGGCTATCCATGACTACGCTCCGTAGATGCCATCCCATCAGTAGTGCATAAATGCTTAAAGTTTCCATTTGGCAATGACATCTTTATTGTGCATCATAGTGGCTTTAATCACATATCTTCTCGTGGGAATTTCTCATTGGATTTATTTTGGCCCAAACCCATGGAACCTGATAGAGCTTTCAAAATTCTTGCAAAATTTTGAGTAAATCATGACTTGGATCTTGATTGTCAAGCTTTGTGTCTAAGAATGGGGTTAAGGTTTAGGTTTGTGAACCCTCTTTGATAATGTTCTATCTTAAAACCCCTTGGCGTTTAATTTTACATTGACTTGTTCAGTCGGTCACCGGTCACTTAAGTTGTCACTTAAGCCTTTTAAATGCATATATTTATCGGCCTCTTTGTCTAGGAAAGACAGTCACCCACGCATGGTCCTACGTCAAATACCTATGAAGTTTGGTGAAATATTTCACCTCCAAATGGCTTAAGTTTAAATCATTTTTCTCAAGAGTCTATACATTGTCGTCCTAGTCCACGACCCCCCTTTTTAAAACATCATTTTTGCACGTGGGGATATACATCTAGGTCAGGTGGTCGTCCATTGCTGAAGCTCATTCAACTGATGGGTTTCTTTTGGTGACAAACCACAACCAAGGAAGATCTTTGCATCGCTCATTGCCAAAGTTCTTCAAACCACCGATTCCACTCCGGCGATGAGTGATGCGTGTGGCGGTGTGTTGTATTGCCCATTGCTGAAATGTTTCTATCACCTTCTCCAACTTTAGTGACAAGCGATGGGAGGAGAAGCTGAATGGTATGATGGCCATGTGTTGGGTCCATATTTCATTGCTTCCATCGCCCATTGCCAAAGATAATCCTAACTTCAAATTCACTTCAATGATGAGTAATGGCCCGGGTTGTTTAGAGATATCACTGGAATGTCATCATCGTCGAAATGTTCATGAAGGTTTAATAATCTTCTGTGACCAGCGATGGAATTTTGTCCGAGAATATTCCCTTTGAATATGAGTTTCGGCTCATCACCGAAGATGGAAGGAAATGTTGAGGAGCTTATGCAACAATGGGAAAGTTGTGAATAATAACACTTAGATGTGGATGGGTACGCGGCAATTTTAAAAGCACCCCATCACTGTTTCCAAGTACGGATGGGAAAGCAAGTGGCGATCCTTAATGGGCCTCATTGATTGAGTTTTAAATCCTAAATGATCGACAACCAAGATTCAATATGGAGTGATTAATTTTTCTGCTCGCTCGAGTGAGCCAGGGTGGCTATTAAGTGCAACTCGCCTCTAATTCCTCTATTTAATGAAAATTTCTTGTAGTTTGTTCCATCATCTGCAATTATCAGCGTGCTAAAATAATTGTCGTAAGTACTAGAGGAGTGACATTTGAGTGTTGAGTGAATCATCATAGAGGTGGTGGTATGATATCCCTAGGTCTGTAAGTGTGCACATGCATGCATTATAGTTATCCATTTCTAGTTCCTAGGGTGGTATTGTTGCTATAACTCAATTGTACTATGTATTATCTTGTGTGGGACTAGTTGGGTTTTCATTTCTGTGAGTGGAGATTTTCTAAGGGTTTAGACTAGTGTTTTTTTGCAAGATATGTTGTTGGTTAGTGTTTTATTCTAGGTAAAATGGGTGAACCAAGTACTCTAGTTACACCAGTTAGAAGGTCTAGGAGGTTAAGTATGCAGGAACCTCTGGTGTATGAACCCATTGCTAAACCTGGTGCAATGGAAATTCCAACTATTCTGAAAGGCAAGAGAAGTTTTTGAAAGAAGGCAGAGAAAATTATTATTCAAAGTACTCATAATCTGAGGAACAGGACCATTCCAGAAGAACTAGCCAAGTTTAGAGGAAAGAGGCTTGTTGAGCCCGTGGAGGAATTGAAAAAGGAGAATAAGGGTTCTAGGGTTTGTTTGGGGAAACATGATGTTCCCATTGAAGTTTTTGATAGCTCTACAAGTGATGAAGGAGGAACATGTCCTAATTTTGGCCCTTGTCCCATCTCCTTGGTGACCTATGGTGATTTTGATGAAGAAGTGATAGTGGCTACTCCAATTTCGGTCAAGAAACCAGGCAGGTGTGCTCACTCAACCGCTGACAAGGCTGGGTAGCACCCACCTTTGCCTATGAAGTGGTGTTTGGTTTTTTAGACTCTTGTGTTGACTTGACTCTTTTGTGGTTGGTTCATTGATCTATGTTGTTGGTACTGATGGTGACTTCCCAATTTCGGCATGAACGTGCTAATTGTGATGGTGACGCTTTTTTGGAGGGTTGGCTTTTCTCTAACCAATCCCATGGTGCTCTTTTCATCTTTTTGCTTCCCGAGCAAGGAATGATTAAATATAATGGTCCCAAAGATGACCTAAATGAAGGTGTAATTAATTTTGAAATGTTTACAAAATGTAATTGCATTTGAGCTGGATGCTTGTTGCTCCCATGTGTTATAAAAGGGATTTCATGGCTCATTGCAGGGGGTTCAATTTTGAGTCCAGTGCGCGGTCTAGGTAGAAATTAGGTGCAAAAAGAATATATTGTAGAATGTTAATGAATAGAATAGTCTTATATGTTGTAGTCTTAAATTAGTTTTATACAAATTACTGATATAAAAACAAATCTTATCCCTGAAATGTATACTCTCCTTTTGTGAATTTTTGCAAGTTATAAATGAAAATATCAAGGGTATTATCATTTATCTTCCAATGTTCAATTGAATGTGTGTCCTTATTTTTGCTTTAACTCAAAGGGTTAATTAAATGCTTTAAGAGGCTAACAAATTTGTGAAATTTTGCATAGGATCTGATAAGAAGTTACGTTTTAGATATTGTGAGTTTTTTAGATTGCAAGGCATTGTGAAAATAGTCCACTATTATTAGAGTTAAATATTTTTTGTATTGCTGAGTATTGCATATTTGACTTTGTGTGCCCAATTGATGCACTGGTCTAATTGT
>VDFB02379179.1:0-31281 GCA_007258455.2 Sequoia sempervirens
CTATTGATGTTTGGTTTTTTCCTCTAGCTCACTATGACCATAGATATCTACCACAAAATTAAATGGTGCTTGCACCCACTAGATTTCAAATTGTTGGAATTTTTTAGTGGCTAGGGCTCTTTTTATGTTGTTTGTCATGATTGAAAGGAAGTAGAGGTGCAAAATACACTTCCACACTAATATATGAGAGGATATAAGTGCACAAATTAAACTAATCACACATCTACAAGGAAATAAACACAAACAATATACTATACCACAATTAATTATATGGGGGAAACCCTTTCAAGAGAAAACCCCCAAACTCCACAACATCCCAATTTATTATTTAGTAATGAAAGGTTATAATACAATAACCAATCTTCTTTTACATTTTATGGTTTCTATTATTGTTTCTCTTTTTTATTGGGTCCTTGAGATGGAGGTTTTGATAGTGACCTTTGTAGGTATTGCTATGCTTCCAAAATTACTCCATATCTCTAGTCAGTGATACCCCCTCTAAGCCTAGTAGAGATTGAATAAATTTGAGAGCCAACAATTGGTGCCATTCTCAAGGAGTATATGAAGACACTTATCACTTAAATTTTTATTGTACACTATCTATATCAACATTTGGTTGTAGTGATGGAGAAGGAATAGGTTTCAAAGGGAAAGGGGAAGAAGGTTGGAAAGGACGAAGCTAAAGGCCCTTGTACAAGAGGTAAGGGTAACCTGAGGAAAACCTTTGAGGAGGAGAAGAAAGAACTGACGGACATGGTCAAATTGCATTGTAACTAGGAACTTGAGGTGGCTAACACCTTAAAGAACATGAAATAGTGTCCCTTTTTGTTTTGTTCTATTTCTATCTTTTGCTGCTGGTTCTCTATTTTTTCGCTATTGTTTTGTTGTTGGCTGCTGCTGATGGTTCAATGTCGTTATCTATAAGCAGCTTTTTGTCTGTTTAGTTGTAAATGGTTTTGAGTCCCTTCAAAACCTAATTTCCCCTTATAATCAAAACATTTGGTTAAAATTATTAATCACTACAAGAATTAATTTATTTTCCAAGTAGAGAGGGGTGACTTTATTGATTTGAACCTAGTCAAAGATCAACACAAAAGGATTGAAAATAAAGAGAAGAAGACAATCTAAGAGCCCATAAGATAGTGAAGATACTTATAAGAAAGCAAGAATGCAACAAAACACATGGAATGCTAAAAATAGAAGTATGCTTAGTCCTCCCCTGAAGAACAAGAGGCTAGTACTTGGGGTAAGGATAGAGTATTTATTGACTCAAGATACTAATATTAATATACATATTCAATGGTTCTGTTGATAATATGGTTAGAAAGATTATAATACCTTGTAATTAGATTGTGATGCTAGAAGGTATAAGCATGGGGGGTATATATATGATCTATGCGAGGCCTTGCAATAGGATTTGGCATAATCAGACCTTAAACATATCTATCATGCAAAATCAAATAATATTTTCGTTCAAGTCTCATAAGAGCATGATATTTATTTTCATGATGCTAATGAACCAAATAGTCAAAAAGTGAATGGGGAAAGAGGTATTGATGAAGAGATTGATCTAATTGACCACCTCAAGGAAATAACTCAAGCACTTCAGGTAGAGATCCAAGTGAATGGCTTAGATTGATCAATAAGCTCAACTATAGATCAATGGCTTAAAACACTTATAGAAGAAATAATGAGAGAGAGAATGGAAATAGTGATAATAAGTAGAATGATACAAATATACCTTAAGAAAAACCTTTTAGGAAAACTCATCTTCCAAAGCTCTAAACACTTAAGAATTAGAGGATATAAATGAAAGATAAAGTTTTATATAAATGAAGTTGAAAACTCAATGGTTTTCCAAACAACATTTCATGTTCAAGAGAAAACAAATCTTTGGGTAATAGATAGTGGATGTTCAAGCCACATGACAGGTGATAAAATAAAATTCATCAATCTTGTTAAGTGGAATGGTACATCAGTCAAGTTTGGAGGTCAAAATAAAATGTGTGACATGAAATGTTTAACAACCATAACAAGTCAGCTCTAAAACATCTGTGATAAGAGAGAATCAAATGCAGTCCAAACCAAGAGATAATCAAGAGCTATTTTAACTTAGCACACATCTCCACATAGATGCACACTTCAAAAACTTGGTGCAAACATCCCAATATACCAAGTCAACCCAACAAACAGTTAACCTTCCACTTGCATTAGCTCCAGAACAAAGGCGGTACCAAAGAGACCAAAAACATCATGCAAATCACTTTACAAACATTATATGAGATTCGAAACCATTCACATACACTCTTTTCACAACTTCATGCTATTTTATTTTGCTACAAACAAACATACATTGACCCTAGTATCTCTTGCAAACCCAAGAAATAAAGTCTAGAGATAAAACATTGAGAACTAGACTTGTGGTACACCACAACACTTGAAACCTTAAATGAAAAACACAAGGACAATATAAACTTATCCTCCAAGTTGCAAGATCACATATTAAAATACAAAGGAATGTAGAATATTCCTCTGATCCTGACTGCAACCACACTGTAGTACTATTCTTCACTTTGCTAGTCCTATAATCTTTTGCCTTAAATTTCATGCACTGAAATGAAGAACACACATACCACACACATGTCTCTGTTTAGCTTCTAGACCACAAGGCCATATCTTCAAATGAGGAGGAATGCACAACATTCTACTGAGCTTCTTCAGTACAATTCTTGTGTCTTTGACTACTTGCAAGCCTTACGTACTTTCTTTCATCAATGCTTTACATCAAGAGACAAAGAATACAACATTCACACTCCCATAGACAACAATTACAACATTTTTCATAAAAATCAATAAACCAAAATTTCTTCATATCAACATACACTTCCATCTATCAACTTTCACCTATTCATGAGCAACAAAAGATATCGTACAACTGTGTACAATATACTCATGATCACTGTGACCTTTAGTTCACAACCCTTCTGATCGCCATATTGATTGCATTACATGCAACCTTCCACAATACCACTTTGTTGACATCAATGACAACACATGCAACACATTGAACATTGTGTCTATTTGCAAAGGAATAATTTGTTTTAAAATGCATGAAAAAATTGCTATATAAAGCAAAAGGACCATTGGATTCCTTAAGTAATAGTCAAGCCCCTTGGCCAATCTACAAAGATATAAAAAATGTCAAGCTTAGATCCAAATGTTTATGCAACTAAGACTAATATGAAAGTAGGAACTAAAATTGACATTGAGCCTTGGTCCTCCTAATACAAATATTTCTTCATAATAATCAATGATGGTAAATGACCTAGGAAGATGTTCTTAAATTCATTCTCCTAGACACATAACAAGAGAATTTTGGCATGTAGATTGGAAATATAATAGCCTCATTCTAGGAAAGTGAACCTTGGGAGTGAAAACAAATAAAAATATAAATTGAAATATGGAAACTTGGCCACAACATGGGAAATTCCAAGGGATAAAAACCATCTTTGGTGTATAGTCAAGAATGTTATGACTGCTATGAAATTGAACTAGTGTGGACACTATGGTGTTGTAATGAGCCACACAAATATTAAATGCACCCATTAGTGATGTTATTTTGATGCCAATTAGATAAGGTTTACCTATTGCTGAACTATATTGGAGTTTGGCATATAAAATCATATGAATAGTTGTTCATTCTTAGGATCTCTCTTACTTGTTTCCATCATTTGCATAAGCTCAATAAATGTGAAGATCTCACCCATTAGTGATGTTATTTTGATGCTAATTAGATAAGGTTTACCTATTGTTGAACTATGTTGGAGTTTGGAATATAAAATAATATGAATAGTTGTTCATTCTTAGGATCTCTCTTATTAGCTTCCATCATTTGCATAAGTTCAATAAATGTGAAGATCTCATTTATATGACATGTTCTTATTTTAAATATATTGCATATAGGTATTTGGCAATATCATGCTATATCCCCACGATAAAACTCATGCAAGTTATCCAGTTGGTACAATATAATTTTTTTGTTTAAAAATACTTATTATTTTTTGGCATCATGATTGAACTAGGGTTTCAATATTAAATGAACGACCTTATTTAACTATTTCCTCCTATGCATATTTCACCTTGTCACTTTGATCATCATTTTTGGTAGATCACACCTATGCATGTGTTTTTTGTGCTATTTTAGGCTAGAGTCAAGAAACATGGATGTTCATTTTCTCTCATACATAAGCCATGATTAAATTCAAATACATGGAAACACTTGTATAACACTTTTTTAGCATGATTCATCATTGAATAACTTCTATAGTGAAACAATACACTTGAGTTAGGGTTATATCTTAATCTAGATTGTCTAGGAATCTTGTTTGGGGTACCTAGAGTTTTTTTTGATATGTTAAAGCTTACATGATATTACTACTTTTGTAATATAAAATGGTGCTTTAATGAAGATAAAAAATAGAGGTCTTCCAATCATGTGATAAAATTATAATCCATGTATTATGACGATTACTATGTTTTGTTAAAATAATCCAATGAAATTGTGATATAAATGTTACAAGTTCATAAATAGTATGATCACTTCTTATTACTTCTTCTTTAAAAATAAGCCATATAAAATCACACTAATATAAGGATAAACTCCTATAATAATTTATATGGTGCTTCAAAAATCATATGATAGTCTTGATAAGATATTATGTATATTATATATTTTATCATTACATGTAGTCATATAAATTTTAATTTGGCATATACTTTTGCAATATGATTGATATATAATCCTTTATATATTAATGCTTGTTGAAATTTAAGGTTTCAATCCCTTAGCTTGAATATATAAAATAGAAGATTTATTGTAGTTCATTATTAGCATTTAGAAAGCCAATATCTTCACCTTCTTGTCTTAAAACATGGATCTTTAGAAAGACTATATACAATAAGCATTTGAAAAAATGACATTGAAATATCATTGCAAAACTAAAATATCATGTATTAAATTTCTTAGGAATCAAGTACTTTCTTGTAATGGGTGGCTATCGCCCTAAAAACTATTTGGGGAGCAAACCTAGAAAGGATAGCTCACTTGTAGCTTAAATTTTTATGGATGTACTTACTATATGATTAGTAGCATGACTTTTTCTTCCTTGAAAGAAAAATGAAAAATTATTCATACTTGAGTTCATGAAAATCTCTTATGGTTCCTTGCTAATAATCATTAGAATATTTTCTAGATTTATATGCAATCCTATATGCTCATTGGCAATTGACAAATACATATTAATTCTTTTTTCTACATCAAAAAGCAAATTTAGTTGATTATTGTGTTATTGAATGTTGGTGATTTCATTTATATAAAATCTACCATAGATTATGTTTTCAAAATAAATGGTGTAGGTGCTCTTACATGGATGATCAAAATACTTTTAAGAAAGCTATCTTCTATGGCATTTTAATCAAAATCCAAATACAAAAGTAGCTCCTAAAGAATCAATGTTTTTTTGAAGATTTATAGAAGAGCTTCAATTGGATACTTGTAAAAGTACCACTTTACTATATGGTAATTGGAGTTATTTTACTCTTACCAAACAATCTCATTTCCAAAGAGAAAAACACATTGAATATCATGGGCACCTCACTCAAGTACAAGTATTCCATCATAAAAGTTCTCTCCAATTCTATTCAAGAAAAAATATTTTATCATAAAAGTTCTCTCCAATTCTATTCAAGAAAAAGTATTTTATCATAAAAATTCTCTCTAGTTAAATTCAAGAATACATATTCTATGAGCAAGAAAAATATTAAAATATTAGCCATCACTTATCAAATATTCACAACCTCTATGCAGTGATTGGCCTTAGGCGACTGCATTAAGGGGGAGTGTGCATAACACCACCTCATGGATAAATCCTAGATGTAAGACCTAATAGACATTATATAAGACCTATAGGCATTATATGCTCCAAATTCAAATAAATTTTTGGCCCGAGGTGATTCCATTGAGGGGGAGTGTGCATGTCAATGACACCACCTAGTGGCTAAATCCTAGATGTATAAGTCCTACGGGCATATATTAAAGTTCTTCTCTTTGTAAATCTTCCACTTATAAAAGCATTGTATTAAGTCCTATGAGCACATTGTATCAAGTCCTACGAACACTATGTAATGAACCTGGGGTGAGGGTGATTGGAGGAGACCCTGGCTCTAATAAAATATTTATAAGACCTCATAAATAAAATCATTTTTAAAAAATGGGATTATAAATTATGAAAAGATGACTTTCATTTAGTCCAAAATACATGACTTAATTTTGGCATATATTTCTGTCCCTATTTATTACTGTCAAAAGAAGACCTACGTTACTGGAGTACTTCATTTTTTCTTTTATGGAAATTGACATGTGATGCTCCCTATTAATATTAAGGGGGAGTGTTAAACATATTTTTTTATTAGGGGTCATAACTTTATAACATTTATATAATAATATAAGGTTATTGAACCTTATATATTATTTGATTTCTTAAGAATATCCCATTTAAAATAGTTATAACAAAATAACTATTAGATTATTAATTATTTATGAATGGTTATTTTGAATAGGTGTGACTAATACCCCTTAAGGTAGTATACCGCTCTTTCTCCTATATTTAAGGAGGTTCCCTCTCATTTGAGAGGTGATGAATGTGGAGATTATATAGTGAACTATATCACTATGCACATGAGGTATTATTGGCCATGTAGAAGTATGTAGAGGAGTATCCCCAAGTTTGGTCTATGTTATAATAGATCATTATTGTAAGCGTTTTAATAAAATGACGCTTTATGGGGTTTTTACCTGAAAGGGTTTTCCCCATGTATGTCTTGTGTAATGTGTAAAATCTATACTTGTATGATTCCAATTTTATTTATTTTATATATTTTTTATATTGATTAGTATCCTAAGATCCTATATTCTAACATCCTAACTAGTTTTTTTAGTGAATTTGCAACATTCTCTTGAGTGTCAAGATTTTGTAACTTGACCTTACCATTCTTCACCATTTTATGAAGAAATTTATATTACACATCTATATTATTGGTACAAATATAAAACATAGGATTTCTAGCCAAATAAATAGCATTCTAACTATCACATCTAATTTGAACAACTCGACAATAACAAATAAATCTTGAACATGGTTCCTTAAATATATTATCTCTTTTATAAGCATGTGTAGAAACCAAATAATCTAATTTAATAGTAGAGAAAGCAAGTGCGGGTTGAATTTTACTCATATAATTAATCACTGTGAAAAAAGAGAATACATAGCCTCTATTGGACCTCTAACTATCCAAGTCACCAACCCAATATGGATCAACAAATCCCTACATATATCCAATAATTTTCCCACCTCATTAACACCATGAAAACATAAAAATAATTAGAATTACCTCACAAGTATCTAAATACCCTCTTAATATGAACCCCTTATCATTTTTCCTCCTAGCATCTTGCTTATCATTCCTCTTTTGAAAATATTGAAAAATACTGTGACCAATTGTACTTCTTATGATTCTTCTCATGATAAGCAGAGATTGACCTCAATTTTTTCTCTTGCTTAATAGCTTTTTCAAATACTTGATCCATTGTTGTTGGACCATGAACATCAACTTCTCATCCTATCTAAGCATTCAACTACATGATGAATTTTCTAATTCTGAATCTTTCATCCTTCTGGGATTGGGGTACATACTTCAAGAGATGTGTAAAAGTTCCCCAATACTCAACCACAAACAAGTCTCCTTGTTGCAAATTTTGAAATTCTGTAAGCTTATGATCGGAGAAAAGTTGCATTGAACACCTTTGCTTAAAGATGACTACAAACTGATCCCAAGTTAAGCTTAAAGAGCTTAACCCCAACTCCATCTTCTTATTCATCCACCAGGTGCATGCTTATCCTACTAGCTAGTAGACACCCCAAACTGACGTTGTCACTTTAGAGTAATTTCTTCTCTCAAAGTAATTTTCCATCTCTATGAGCCAGGATTTTGTTGCATCACCACTCACTGTTCTATCAAATTTAGGTGGCCTTACCTATTTCATATCTCTCGACAAGTCAAGAGCTAACTGGTTCTTTTCATTATTAGTTCTTGAATTAAAATTATTTTCCCCTCACCCGCTTTGGGTGGTGTGATCATGCCTATTTTCATCTTCCCCTTCTTGGGATGCCGTATTTCCTCTTTTTGGCATATCTTGGCCCCAAACTTTATGCTCCAGGTTACCAATTCTTTCCTTTCTTTCATTCAACATGATTAAAATTTGGTCCAATTTAGCCATTGGATTTTTAGAAGGGCTTGATACCTCTCGACTTTCTCTTGGGTTAATTTGAGTTTTCACCATGTTTGATTTCTACTTCACATCTGAAGTTTATTTTAAGTGTTTAATTAGATCCTCTAATTTTAGCATTACGCTTTAAACAACAATCAACATTTATAACATTATCTAATTTAATTCATAGATTTGGAAAAATAACAAAACTTTGTTATATTTGTTTAGTTGATTTTTTATACATCCTTATTTAATATAAAAATTCTTTGATTTTATGTGCCTACAGGTCGCTATTAGATAAAGGTATTTCCTTGTGTTCTTCTTCACCCTCATAATCTACTGGGACAAACTTAGAGGGTGGGTGTAGTGCCCCTCCAGATCGGCCATCTTTGGTCTCCGAGTAAGTTGTTTTCTAGGTGTACTTAGTGATTTTGTTTAAAACTATTATTTAAAATTAAGAATTATCTTACTATGCATGAATTTGAGTACCATTAGATAAATAAAAAAATATTATAAAATAAATAAAATGATTTTAGAATAGTCTAAAATAAAGGAATAATATAACTATAATTAAATATAATTAGAATGGGAAATCATGGATTGTAGATACACTTGTGTAAATAAATAAATGAAATCACAAGTGCATGATTAAATATCACCCTCCATATCATAGTGGGAATATATAATATACATAATAGATGTATAATACCACATATATTTGATGATTATTCACTATAATAACTATAATATAATAATGTGATAATAGGTTATATTAAGCCCTGGCTTATTATAAAATTCTTAGCTTCTAATACATTTGATTTTAGATATTAATGAATATTTTATATAAAATCCAATAAATGGTATAATGAAAACTTGTGCAAGCAGCTAAAGTGACACCTGTCCTTACCTATATCTCCACCTTGCTTCAAACATTCTCTCCTTCTCTCCACGTGCCTGGTCCTGGCATCCACTTTATGCATGCCTTTACGTGGTACGTGGGCAAGGACAGTACGCATGCTGCGCTGGGTGGATTTGATGAAAAAAAAGAAAAAAGTGAGGGGATGGTCACTACTTTCTTCGGTCGGCATATCCCTGTCTACCAGTGCATTGCAACAGGAACATCTACAAAATTATGCCCATTTATTCTTTTCAGTATCGATTACACAATACACTGTATGCAGAATTTTGAGGTAAGTCACTTGCCAGTTATTTATGGTTGTCTTTATATATATGATATAATTGTAAATCCTTACCTGTTTCCTTGCATCATTTCATAGCTTTAGCCTTGGCGATTTGGATATACATTACCTTCTGCATTTAGAACACAAGAAAAGTTTACAATGTTAGAATGTTCTCCTGTGTGCTCATTAATTCGATGATGTTGAGAGCTCCTTTGCTAAATTCATTTTGTGTTTATCCTCCATTCTCTGCATTCCAAGAGATGTCATCTCCTTGCGGCACTCTATCAATAGTTCGCACGTCTCGCCCAGCCCTATCTGTGTGTTATATTAACTTCCTCTGTTAAATTGCCATGCTATTGTACATGACTAATGATAAGCTGCACTAGGGATTATACTGTAGACTATGTTCATTGATTTGGCATGCTTGGCATTCTAAATTGTTGAAACTGTATTCCTCTTTAGATATCGATGCATCTATCTCTGGTCTGGGGCATTTGTTATTTGCATTCTATGTGACCTCAGTCTGGAAGTGTCCTGACAAATAAAGTGTGTGCCTCGTCTATGCCCTCATCTCCTGCATGCAAGCGACCACACTTCTTAGTGGCTTTCTGTCCAAACAGTTCTCATGCCTTGTCTTTGCGCCACATTTGGGTGTACATGTCTTCCAGCGTGGTTGCAACTACAAAATCCGCCAAAGGAACTGTATCCTTAATGCCCAGATGGATTTCTATACCCCGTACCAACCCTCCCATTCTGGGCGCAGGCAGTGAGGATGCTGGCAAAGATTGTAAAATTTGGCTTTAAGCCTACCAAATGCATTTGCTCGAAAGTATCTTAACCGTTATGTCCATATTCTGCAATCTTAGCATTTCATGAGATCTCATTGTCTTAGAGTTGCATTCAACCTTCATGATTTCGTTGGCAATCTGTCACGTCTATAGTACTTGGAAATTGAATGTTGTAAAGGTTTAAATAATCTCTCTCTGATTCCATTGTCAACCTGTCTCAGCTGCTAAATGAGTATGCAACATCAGTGTATACTTTGGAGCTAACCCGGTTGCATTTTCTGGCCCTTTATCCTTAGCAACCACAGTGTCAACAAGGAGCAATGAATAATTTTGTGTTTTGGAGTTACCAGTCTGCAACTGCAAATTCTGAAACCCAAGTGGTGCATTAAAATACATTCCAGCCTTTACAATTTTTCTTAAGCCTTTTTAACAAATCCGTTATGTCCATATTCTGAAATCTTAGCATTTCATGAGATCTCATTGTCTTAGAGTTGCATTTAACCTTCATGATTTCGTTGGCAATCTGTCACGTCTGCAGTACTTGGAAATTGAATGTTGAAGAGGTTTAAATAACCTCTCTGATTCCATTGTCAACCTGTTTTCAGCCGTAGCGCTTGAACATAATAAGAAGTTTAAAGGTTTAAATATCCGACATGTTTCTACTGACAATCTATGGTGTCTTATTTAGGTCTTTCGATAATTAAACTTTGCCTCCTGAAGGCAAAAAGGTTGATATCGATTTGTAGAAGCGGTATTCTATGACACCACCCGTGGCTTGAAGCTAAGCACTCTTCATAGCTTAAATATTGGACTGTCCCTATTTTCTATGCGTACACCATCATCTTATTTGTCTTATACATAATAAGTTTGGACCAAACGTGTTATAAAATTTTATAAAGAATTTGATTCATAAGGGGTATGTTTTAAAAGTCCCCACGTTTCCCCTAAAGAAACCCACCCCAACATAAATCCCTTTATTAAATGTTCTTTTAAAACATTTAAATAATCCTACTCCCCCTTGAAAAGAGGAGAGATATATTGAACATTTAAATAATCCTACTCCCCCTTGAAAAGAGGAGTGATATATTGATTTTTACATAAAAAGAGATAAAAGGGGTTGTAATGAGTTTCAATAATATTCCTTAAAAGAAAAGTGAGGGGAATATATTCCCACACTTCTTAGAAAAATGAACCCAATAGTTTTAAATAAGAATATATGTAAAGAAAGAGGCCCATGTAATATTAGGGAGTTTCTTTTCATTGGAAAATAATACTAGGTAATATGTAGAAGAATTTAATGTATATTTATTTGAATAAGATATCTCTCATTCTTATAATTATTAAATTTATTTTTAGAGTATATATGTATATATAATTTCATTATTTTATATATATAAGAATAAACAATCAATTAAATAAATAATAAGTGAATATGAATAAATATGTAGATAACTTTGTGAATATGGACAATAGGAAATAAATTTGAGAATTTATAATCGTGTCAAAGAATCTGAAATTAATGGTCTTGGGTATTGGAGTAAGATATTAATGATGCTACAAATCATTTAGTGGAGGAAATAAAATTATTGAGAGGTAAGCAATTAATAAAAGTAAATAGAAAAGAAAGGAACAAAATGTTATTTAATAATATAGTTCTGATTAGATAAGTGATTAGTAGGTGTTGTTTTCAAGTAAGGGAAATAGTCATCTCTTAATTAGGTAATTTAGAGTTATGGTTAGTTGATTGTGTAGATAAATAACCGGGAGTACTAATTAGTAAGAGTATAATATAATCATCAGAGTATAATCGAGCATGAACGAATAGATGCAATGTATAATTAGAGACTGACTCTTGAAGTGATTAGTATTTTTTTTAGCTTGTTTAGTTATATGTGAATTATTTGGTTTTAGATTAGAAAGGGTTATTTGGTTTTATTTGATACAATTGCTTGTTCTCTTGAAGATGCTCATTTAGACTTAAATTTATGTTATTAGAGAGAGAGGATAGTCTAGTTAAGGAATGGTTATTACAGGAAGTAATTCGTATAATTAGTTATGTGGTTAGGGTAGATTGACTTATTAGTGAAATAATGTTTTAGAGGGAAATGACTTATTTATATTAGAAGTATTGGTTAAATGAATGATCTTATTGCATTGATTATCGAAAGTTGTTATGTCTAATCATTAAAATAACCTCTAGGATCAGGCAAGGAACTTGTAGAAGGAAATGTGTTTTCTTAAAAAAATATAATAAAATGCTTAGAACCTCATTGTCAAAAAATATAGTTCTCATCGGGTTATAGGTTTTGGATAAAATTTGTTTTATCTTGCTAACAAATAGTTTCCCTTAATGGATATAATAACCTTGATGATCATTCATGTGTATACTAAGAGAGGATAAGGATTTAGTCTCGAATTTGATTAATTGAAAGTTTCTTATGATTTATTATTGTGAGTTAAATGTCTTTGTAGTGAACAAATGAATAAAATGTAAATTGAGCATCTATTAGTCTTTAAAATTATGAATGTTTTCATATATTTAAAGGTGGATTTTGATGGTTCTCTTGATTGATTGAATTCCTCATCGATTTATTTTCCATGTTGAAGAGTTTATAAGCCAAGCCTTGATGTGAGTTCTTTGGGAACCTTAGTAATTGTGTACCCTTCAATTGGAAGTATATGAAAGTTGGTGTTATAGACTTTCTGAGGCATTGGGTAATGGGTTTATGTTGGATTTCTTTGACTTGATTTTGAAATGTTTGATTTAATTATTAGATTCTGAACTCTTGTGGGTGTTACCTTATTTGGTAGTTTGCCTCTTGTTATGGTTGTTTGGCGAGATGGTCCATGCCTCATGTTTGTACTTGGATTGGTAAAGTTTGGGGTTTTATGTTTGGTACACCCCTAATTGTTGTAAAGTTTTGTATTAGGACTGTGCAAAATACTCTCCTATAGTATCCCCTGCTTTTCCTTTGTATGCCTTTGGAAGCAGTCACCTTGTAAGTGGTCGTTGAGATTGTTGTATATTATGTTTTGGTTGACCTTGTGGTTTGGCCTTGTGATCGTTCTAATTGTCTATGCTGGTCGTGGGTCCTTTCTTGTCATCTCCTAGCACGGGGTTGGGCCTTCGGGTCCATGTGGTTGGGTGGAACGTGCTATGCACCCCATTGGGTTCCCAGTTTGTGTTCGTGTTGTGAAAGCAGACACAGAGTTACCAGAGCTTGTCTTGGTTGAACCAGAGCTTCTCTTGGTTGAAGACTACTCTTCGCCTTGTACCATATTCTTCATTGATGTAATTACTCTTTTATTTGATGTACTCTTCTCGTTGATATAAGGGAAGCAACTTGTAATTGTACTATTGTACCCATGACGTGTTATATCTGTGGAAATATGCTCCACAATTGTACTATTGATCTATGAATTGTATTGTAATTAAAATGATGTATCGTATTCCTCTCTTTTGATCCTTAATAATTGTATGTCATCATTATGTAACCTTGGTTGTTTATTCGCTTTCATTTGATAAAAGTTCATGATTCATAATGACCATTTCATGTACCATAAAGGACGTGAATGCCTTTTTTATTGCATAATTGATTTTCATGTAATGCATGTTCATATTCATTGTATGAAATGTTTTCCTTTCAAAAAAAAAATTGTGCGGTGTTTGTTGTCCTTTGGGGTTCAGATAGCGGGGCGTTACAGTGGGTGTACTTGCAAGTACTCCTCATTCACCTCATTTCCTATTTTTGGTGCATCATGGCCACAACTGAATGGAATTATCCCAATGTGCAGATGGATTATTCAGTTTAACAAAAGGGATAAGTACTATGGTCTTCTTTGATGTGTTTCTATGTTTCCTTTAAGAGCATTGGCAAGCCACACACCCCCTGAGTAGTTGATATTCTCTAAGATTTTTACCTCCAAAGATGATTCCTTTTTGGTCACTAGGCTAGGAAAGTTCTTGGGTACATATTTCCTTGCAATTTTCCTTGTTATTATTCCTGCCATTTTGACACAATAACACTTTCAAACATTATTTAATTGTTAATGTTTGAGATTAAATTTCATAATGAGCTCATACGTCCATGTGTTGAACCAAGTAGCTTTGATACCATATGTAAAATACTCAACTTTCTAAACAAGAATTACTTAATGAATTAACTAAAAAGTAATTATCATACATTAAAAATACAATAGTAAAAATTTCTAACTTTCAAATAACATTTGCTTAACATGATCCATAATAAAATGAATACATCTTTGATATATTGTTGATAAATGTATAATATATTTCCAAATTATTTTACAAGAATAAACACATATTTATAGTATTTAAATCTTTCAACAACTTTGAATATTAATTTGATTTCTTTTAGTCAACATATCAGAATAAGCTTCAATCTTATCATACAAATTTATAAATATGTAATATAGAATATTCTTTGCATACTCTCTATATACATATATCTCCATATATGTATATACATATGTGATGTTGGAAAAGTGAAACCCTAGGATTTAATTAGGATTAATCACCTTTCAAAGCATGGAATTTGGGGAATCAAAGATGGACAAGGGAATGAGATTAAATTGCAACGTAAAAGGTGAGTCAACCAACTCTTGATCTCCAATTCCCTAGTTTTTGTTTTGATTTGTTGTTTTGTGTGCTTAAAAATTGAATTATGGTGGAATGCAATGATGTAACTAGATAATTATGAAAGTGTGTTGTTATGATATGAATACATACAATCTAGAAATTGATAACCAAATTTAATGACCAAAAATGAATAAAGCAGACATGTGTGCACCTATAATTTGAATTTGAGATTGATTTGACTAGACAAGGGCGCCTAGGGTGCTCTAGACTAAAGATCTAAAACTGAAATCTACTTTCATAGTCCTCAAGTCCTTGGTCTCTGGCTTCTTTCTTTTAAATTTTGCTGTCAGATCTTCACTTGTTACTGAGATAATTGAGTTTCTATATATCTTGCCAAGTTGTAGGGCTTGAATGCAACAATGAGAAAATAGTCTTCAATCTTCCTCCAATCCTCTTTAGATCTATAAATTGCACATTCAAAGAGAGAAGAAGGGTTGTGCCATATAGGTCCTTGCCTCAGTCAAACCTCATGTAGGTATTTCTACCTCCACAATGGCAAAAATGATGATAAAGAGAGCTTATCCTTTTGAGGGATATAGGCTAAATGATAAATAAATGATGAATCAACAACTTGTTGCAACTCACCACTTAGATATGATATCCTTGAGGGACTGAAGTTATGTACATCACCTTCAATGCTTGACTACAATTTGTCTTGATTTGATTTGAAGACCTACAAGCATTGGTACTCACAAAAAAATGTGTGCATAAACATGAACAAACTCACATAAAACTTGACATGATGCTTTGATGTGAAAATACACAATAATCTTGATAATTCTGCTCTTGACTGATCTTGAATGCTTTTAGGAATATTAATTTGCTCAATAATTTCTGCTTATTTTCCTATTAGATAAAATCATGAAAATACTATATATTTATATGCAATTAATCTAATTTCTCAAAAATTAAATCTTGATAATCAACATTTAGGATTTGAAATTCAAATAATAAATTGCCAACCTCGACGTATTTAAATTTGGGGCCACTTTTGATTAGAAATTAACAGGTTCAATACCAATTGTTGAGAAATTCAATCTCTATCCAAATATTACATCAAAGGATGAGATTCAAAGCTTGGACTACAACATTGAAAATTAAGTTGCCTTAATATGGAAATACCATGATTAGATCCATCTTCTTTATGATGCCAAAAATAAGCCAACATAACATGCTTATAATCACTACCTTATGCGAACTCATAACAATAATATATGAATAATAACATCACAAAAAGATAGCAGCAATGAGGCACAAATCAACAACACAAGAGCATCACATAACAAATGATTTATATGGAGAAAACATTACGAGAAAAAACTCCACCAAGAAGAGAGGCCAAGTATTCATTATCATCAAATAAATGAGATTACAATAAAACCACTTCCATTCTCCTCTTTGCCTCCATCATGGTAGCACTTTTACACCTGTGAACAACCTCCTTATGCATCAACCTATCCTTGTTCCTGCAAAGTAACACTACATTCAACTATTTCTCTTCATTATTTCTACATCTAGGGGGTTTATTTTATAGACTTGTGAAAGCATCTAATGCACTAAATATGGCACCCAAAGATGAACCTTCATTCCAAATGTTCCCAACCTTTGGATTACCTCCTCGACATTCAAAATGAAACTGGTTTGGCTCCAATACTTTGCCTCCAACTTGGGCACCCAAACTTGAGAGATAAACAATACATTAAATATAATAAATGATGAAAAACCAAGTGACATTAGTTGCCTCATTCCAAGATCCCACTTGGAGAATCCCAACAGCCACTCATTTATCATTTCCCTTTATCTTTTATTATCACATTTTAGGTGTCCACATGTGGGGAAAATAATATTAAATATTTATTAAATTCATGGCTTCTCATTAACAATTTTATTAATTACCATGTGCATCCCTTCATACACTTGTTCCTCAATTGTCTCATACATACTTCTCTATTTCTCTTCATCCACATGTATTCTTTAAAATTCTTAGTTGTTTTTCCTTTCACTCACTTGTAGCTAATTACCGAATGAATTCAATACATGGCATAAATATCTCAATTTACATGGAAAATAGGTAGTAGGACACTGATAATTGGATTATGTGCCAAGCCTTTCCCTTGTTAGAACCATCCAATCCTAATTGTATCCACTCAAATATTATTTATAATTTGCATAAATGATGGTATGAAATAATCCTTATATGTTCCACCACTACCATACTCAACTCTAGTTTCAACATTCTCATTTTAGTAGGGTTACAAGTTTCATTCTCATTAGGATTAATCATGTTTCTATGTTCCACCATTGCCATACTCAACTCTAGTTTCAGTATTCTAATTTTTTAGTAGGGTTACATGTTTTGGTCTTATTAGAATTGTTCATATTGCTCTCACTTATTGAGTAATTTCAATTTGGAAATTCGCCTCCTTCCTTGCTTGATTTTGTGTCCTCCTTGTCATTGATTGTTAACTTTCACTTCACATCATTTTATAAGTAGCCCTCCTTGGAGGTTTTTTGCATCTTTTATTTGACATAGATATGTTTTCATGTCATAAAATCTCTAAATAATCGTATAGTAAAGATATAATTTCTTCCATTTTTGTACGATAAATTATGCACACCAATTCACATGTATAAATATGGTTTCATTACAACTAAAAACTTTAGTGAAATATTTATATTTAAAGAATCCATTTTCAACATGTGAATAAAGCTCAATCTCATCTTTGTTTATTTCATATTGAAATTACCACTAGGTTGTCACATCTAGTGAAAATTAAATGTATCAAAATATAACATAACATATTAATTTGCTTTAATTTTAGAATTAATTTTAAAAGGGTAATGTCTCATAAATTTTATTAAAATATCCAATTGTAAAATCCCCATCTTGGGCACACCATTTTTTTTTTTTTGCATTCAATAGCACCAACTACCAACTTAATCGACCATGCATCTCTCATTTATGATTGATGTGCTAATATCAAAAGTTGTTCATTCATCCTTGTGATAACAAATCAACATCACAAATTTTATGCTTACACTCAGAAGTGTTAAGCTCATATAGTTAGGATCACCCCTAGATCTAGACATAAACCTCGAGGGTTCATGGTGACCCTACCTACGTATCCCCTCATGGGAATCAGAGGCTTCATAGTTCACCCAACAATGTCAGAGGGAGTTCAATCTCTCCTCTTGTATGAGACCTATGATATTTCCTTTAACCCATAACTATTAATTAAGTACATGTAGGCTATCAACTTAGCCAATTATAATATAATGATAATAACTTTCCATCAAGTGTTGGTTTCATACTGAACATTACCAAACATTAGTGTACAAAAATTCACAATATTCACAAGGGGTCATTCATACCTTAATTCAAATGATCATATACATTGACTGTCACAAGCATACCTCCATATACACAAGCTGACTAACTAATACACATATCACAAGTATATTGGTGATTAGCTCATATGTACATTACAAGTACAATTGTGACTGTCTCATTGACACATCACAAGTACAACAATGACTAGATCATATGCATATCACAATTACATTAGTGACTAGCTCTTGCATACGTCACAAATACCTAATGAATAGCTCCAACACGTCACACACACATTGAATAGCTCCAAAAATACATCACAAATGCACAATAACGAGCTCTTACATACATCAGAAATACATGGTGACAAGCTCCAACATACATCACATACACAGTGACAAGCTCCAACATACATTACAAATACATAGTGACGAACTCCATCATACATCACATACACAGTGACAAGCTTACACATCAGAATGGCTAACTAACATAGGTCCATAATGCATCCTAGATAGAAGAATATCAATGCATTGTGCACTACACCATTGGTCCTATGCTTTCCATTGGTCTTTTGTGTTGGGAATAAGGTGTTTCAACCTTAGAGTTCTAACATTGAATTATTTAATATATTATTGTATTTATTTGTTTTAATTAATTGCCTACAATGTCATGTCATTAAATGGGACCCATTGGCTAGGTGGCATCCCCATTAGAGGTGACTGTATGACACATATTCATTACATGTGGAGGTAGGCATCCCATCTTGGAATCATGGACCTATGACAAGTGGTGTCATCTTATGACATATTCTATGATGTGTCATAAGGTATGTTTTGAATGGAGAAAGTGTGGTGCCTTAGTGGGGTATGGCAAAAGTGTGAAAGAATAAGTGTGATAGTCATGTTTGACTTATTCTTTGTTTGTTGAATGTGTTGTAAGTGTGACAAACTTTTATGGCACATGTTATATGACATTTGTAAGGAATTTTTCATAACACACTATAAGCATGAACTAGGCGACCAAGCTTGGAGAGAGAGGTTTTTCATGTTATGAAAACTGTAAGAGCTATAAGAGAATGTTATACAAATGTCCAAATCATGCCTATGGTCTGAGATATTATTGCCACATGGGTTTGGATGCCTAAACTCTTCTAGAAGCCTCTCAAAGCTTGTATCTCCTATAAATAGGATGCCTTGCATTGTAGAATGCATAGTTTGATTGCAGGTACTGAAGTGCTGTTGGATTTCCTCCAGAAGATCAAGATGTAGTCTCCATGTTAAGGCTGCGAGCTTGCATGTGTATTGTAACCTTATTGTTGCAGATTAATACATTGGTTTGATGCTTTGGAGTGTGGGTTTTTTTACTCGAAAGGGTTTTCACCACATATATCGTGTTTTCTTCTCTTTTGTCTATCTCTCTTCTATTCTTTGTGTTTCTCATTCTTGAAATGTTAATTTACATGTCGTTATGTTGCTGAAATTTTCTTAGATCTGAAACTACATCAACTTTCCTAGAAGGGTTAATGCATGGAAAATTAAACTATGTATGCTTCTGCTTTAAGGCATAGTAGTATGTGCTTGTATCAAGATGATTAAAATATGATTTATTCTAAGAAGCATAAGATTCTGAAGGTGCATACTTGATCTTGGAAGGCTTTCTGAGTTCATCTTTTCCTTTCATTTGGTATTAGAACTCAGTTCTGAACTTGCATGTCACTTGCATATGCTCGCATGGTGATGCATGTGGTGTTTGGGGTTTTGGATATTTCTTCTATTGTGATTTCTTAGCTTGGAAATCTTGAGGAAATTTGTTTTGAAGGAATTGGTTGATTATTAATCCTTGAATGAGTGGAAGTTTTGTAGTTGATCTTGTTTTCTGGAAACAACAAACATTGTGAAGAATGGAAAAGATAAAGCTTTTATGGAGTTGGTCATGTGGTTACATTTGATAAGTTATTAATCTGGAGCTCCTGATTTGACAGCTGAATAACCCTCATGCATGGTGGTTATTTTTCATTATGTGGTTATGTGCATTAGAGTTTTCATATTGGATGTCTGAGATGGACTCTTTGGTCATATGAAGAGACTCATGTTGTTATTACTTCAGTTTGGTGTGCCTATGTTTGGTGTTTGTTTTTAATTCCTGACATTGGAAGGCATTGCTTTAATAACCTCGAATACATGTAGGTTATGAAGTTGATCATTGGATGGTCTGGAAGCTTCTAGAATAGCCTAGTTCTCTCTCGGATGCATGTACATGTTGGTGGTGGAGTTGGCTTGCAAATGGGCCTAGAAGTTCTTAGACCTCTCTTTCCTAATGGATGTTTACACTTGCATGGCTCATATTCATGTTCCTTGGATTTGAGGGTTTTATGGATTTTCTGTTTAAAAATCTATGGTTATGCATATTCATGATATTCCATTGTTTTGGTTTAACTATTATGGTTGTATATAGACTTGAGGGTCTTCTAGATGGTAAGTGGATATGGATTTGCATGTGTGTTACAAAACATGGTGGGTTTGCAGGTTTACACGATAAATCAAAACTTACGGTTTTGCAAATTTGTAGATGAACTATTTTTCATATTATGTTTCCCTTGTGGTATTTCTGGATGTAAGTTACAAGTTTGCACGTATTCTTTGTGCATGTTTTGAGGAGGTTTGCAACTTTTTCATTGAGGAGATGTTGGTATATGTTTTACCATTGGTGATTTGTGGATTATGAAGTTGGGATACTTTATATTTTATAAGCTTCTGGACAACCTATTTCCTCTGAAGGTTTTACAGTTTCCCTATGTTCTAAAAGCTGTGGGTTTGTGTAGATATGGAGTATTCACTTATTCAGATGGAATATGTGTGATCTATTATTCTGGTTGTTTAAGTGGTCTTAGATTTACACGGAGATGATTTTTACAAGTTTTACATGTTAACAAAAATCTGTGGTTTGTAGATCTGTGGAAAATATTGTGTTCAGACTCTTGGAGTTTTTTGGATGAAAACAATTGCAAATTTGCAGGAATGCTTGTTTATTTCCTTGACTATGGTACTCAGTAGTGGATTATTTTGGAAAATCGGGTATGTTGGTGATCTAGTGTTTGATTCTTGAAATCTACATGTTATCTTCTTTGATATCTTAGTTTTGCATGTTACTAATGTGATGATGAGTTTGTATGCTTCAATGTTTGGGATCTACGAGTTATGCATTTTGTAGATTAACTACCCATTGGCTGCAGTGGGATGACTCAGATGTGGATTTTCTATATCCATGAAATTGATTCAGTGTTGATGCAAATTTCATTATTTGGCCTTGTTGGTGGTCATTTATGCATTGGTATTTTGTTTTAAGATGAGATGATGGATGATATTGAGTGCTTGGATAGTCAACATGATGTTTATCTTCTTGGCTTGGGGATTTTGGTTCTACTTATTTGGTGTTGCTGATATTGCATTTTATTGTGTTAGAACCATACAAAATCTTCATTATGGAGATGGTTGTCATGATGCTTGGAGAGCTTGGTATCACTGTTCAGTGGGAGCTTTAGCAGTGACTGTGGATTCATCAGTTGGTGATGGGTGATCTTCTTTAGTGTTTCAAGATGTTATTAGGAGGAGCTCTTAGATCCTGTTGCTGCATAAGAGTTCCTTGGAATTTGCATGAACATTATTTGGAGATGGTTATCTTCATGTGTTTGGAGATGTTTCTTGGTTTAGAGTGTTTTGGGATTATGTCATGGTTTACTCTTGATACACGTTTAGAGTTTGGTATGGTACTTGTTCTCTTTAGACCATGATATGTGCATTGTTGTATGTGATCTCCTAGGAGGAGATGGTTAGATCTTGTTGTCATGTTTATGTTCTTATTTCATGATTGGAGCTTTGACATTGATCTTGGTGGTTCTCTTTGTATTGAGTACAGTGATCATTTTCTTGATTACTTCATGATGGTGCTATGTTGCATATGGAGTTTGTCATGGATTGGTTGGTTACAGGTACTCATGGATACTTGGAGACTTAGGTGAGGCTTGCAGTTAGAGACATGTTTTGAGATGGTCACTCTTGATGAGATTTTAGTAGGAAGTCTAAGGAGCCTACACCTTGGTTGGACGTGAGTTCAATATGGACCTATGAGGAGAGTGTTCTTGGATGAGTCATGATGACTTAGATATCTTGGAGGAGCATTCTCATTCCCCACTCTTGGTCTATTCGACAATCTACTTGAGAGGTATCGCCCATTATTCCTTTCATGGGTATTATGTTATTATTTGTCCTCTCATGCATATGGATCTTAAGCTAAGGATATATGGTTTTGGGGAATTCATTTGAGGAGTGTTGGCATGTTTATATCCTTATGCATTATGAGAAAATTCATTGATGTTGAGTTTAGGAGATGTATTGGGCTTATTTCTTGATATGGGAATGGATATTTAGTTTGATCTTCTTTGGCTTGAGAAGCTTACATCCATGTTGATTACATGATACATATGTTATGTTTTATCTTGGTGATTGAACGATTGGGTGTTGTTATGGATTTTATTTTGGGGTGTTGTGGAGGAGATCATACTTGACACAGTTGACATTTAGAGGTGTATGTAGAAGGATTTTCCATAGGTATATGATGTGAAATGTTTCTCTCTTTGGTCTTGGTTATCCTCTTGGATGTTTGGTTTCACATTACATTGGTTTTGAGGTTTGGATGGAAACTATTGGAAAGGTTAAGCATAAAAATTTGGTACCTTTACTTGGATAATGTGTTTTCACTTATGTTTGTGGGTGACGACATGGAGGTTTCTTTATCTCTTTCCTTTTTTGAGTGTGGAGAACATGGGAGACTTGTGGTGAGAGTTACTCTTATTGGTTACTCATTTACAGGTTTTGCATATCATTGTGGATGTTTCTTGGTACTACATGATGTTGTTTACACTTTCTATATGATATTGTTGGTAGACTTGGTATGCCTTGATATTTTTCAGATTTGATATTACCCATGCAATGGGAGTTCCTAGATGTGTTGTTCTTAGTGATGGTTTTGACACATGGAGCCTTTGATTGTAGTCTATGGGTTGGATATGTTGTTGGCATAAGTTCTATTATTTTTGATACCTTTGAGGTATGGAAAATTGGATGGATCAACATTTTTTGTAGGTGCTATTTTTGATCTCATGGGTTTATCAGTTAGATGAGGGAAACCTGGTTTGGTTATTGGTCTAGTTGATGGTTTATCTTGTTCTTTGGAGGATTCTTTGTCTTCAAAATTATGTCTTAAATCTATGGGCCTTGGGGCCCTGAGCCATTGATTTAATTTGACTCTTGGAAGGTCTTCAACAAGTGGGAGAATGTTGGGAATAAGGTGTTTCAACCTTAGAGTCTTAACATTGAATTATTTAATGTATTATTGTATTTATTTGTTTTAATTAATTGCCTACAATGTCATGTTATTAAGTGGGACCCACTGGCTAGGTGGAATCCCCGTTGGAGGTGATTGTATGACACATATTCATTACATGTGGAGGTAGGCATCCCATCTTGCAATCATGGACCTAGGACAAGTGGTGTCATCTTATGACATATTCTATGACGTGTCATAAGGTATATTTTGAATGGAGAAAGTGTGGTGCCTTAGTGGGGTATGAAAAAAGTGTGAAAGAATAAGTGTGATAGTCATGTTTGACTTATTCTGGGTGAAGCCACAATAGTGGTTTACAATTGAAGTGAGGAAGGAAAACTCACAAAAAATGAATGCATGGAAAAAAATTGATTTTAGGGATTCGTACGAACCTATTCGTTCGACCGAACCAATAAGGGGTTCGACCGAACCCTCTTAATACTTTCCCAAAAGCCATCAAAAACTTCCCTTGTAGAATAGAGTTCGAATGACGGTTCATTCAAACCCTAGTTTGAAGCGAACCCCTTATTCCTCGGCCACTGGGGCGAGAAAAAACTGAATTTTGGCACTTCAGCTCGGTTTGAGGATGAAAATAGAGGCCAATACAAACCAGCTAGAATCGGTGGTCACTCGGGCAGGCCATCCATAGAATATAATTTTTAATATGTTTTGGTTTTATTATGTATTTGATATTTTTAGTTTTATTATTAAAACACAGGTTTTTCATAGAAAATGAAGGTCTACATTACGCATGTGAAAAAATAGCAGGGTTATAAAAACAAAAATTAAAAATATGAGTGCACCGATCAATGGAGATACAACAGTCAATAAAAAAAAATTTGAATTCGATATATACAAAAAAAGTTATACGTTATCACGGTCGCTATATACGAATTGTAATTGGTTTGACTTCAAAACTTTATTAAAGAAAAAATATTCTATAAAAAACTATCTAACCAAGTGGAAGCACTAGATATTGGAGTTACAAATCTAAATTCGAAAGAATTATAATTTTATCCTTCATAGAAAAAAAGTTATCGTTATACAGTGTGTGTCACTTTTTAAAAATGTTGTTTTTTGAAAAAAACCAATTTTAAGTAAGGAGATGGAAAAAGTGGAATCGATTCCAAAAATTTTGAAAAAAATATTTTTAGAATCTGTAGACAAAATGTGACGAGACTCTAATTTACATCATTTCCAAATTCTTCATGGTTTAGCCGCTATAGGTGCTCGAATGTGAAGATTTAGTTTAAAAAAATAATTTCAGTGTCTAGTTTGGCCAAAAATTGTAAACCACTATTGTGGGATCACCCATTCTTTGTTTTTTGAATGTGTTGTAAGTGTGAAATTTTTTTATGGCACATGTTATATGATATTTGTAAGGAATTTTTCATAACACACTATAAGCATGAACTAGGCGCCCAAGCTTGGAGAGAGAGGTTTTGCATGTTATGACAATTGTAAGAGATGTAAGAGAATGTTGTATAAATGTCCAAATCATGCCTATGGTGTGAGATATTGCCACATGCGTTTGGACGCCTAAACTCTTCTAGAAGCCTCTCAAAGCTTGTATTTCCTATAAATAGGATGCCTTGCATTGTAGAATGCATAGTTTGATTGCAGGTATTGAAGTGTTGTTGGATTTCCTCCGGAAGATCAAGATGTAGTCTCCATGTTAACGCTGCGAGCCTGCAAGTGTATTGCAACCTTATTGTTGCAGATTAATACATTGGATCGTTGCTTTGGAGTGTGGGTTTTTTTACATGAAAGGGTTTTCCCCACGTATCTCATGTTTTCTTCTCTTCTGTCTATCTCTCTTCTATTCTTTGTGTTTCTCATTCTTGAAATGTTAATTTACATGCTGTTATGCTACTGAAATTTTCTTAGATTTGAAACTACATCAACTTTCCTAGAAGAGTTAATGCATGGAAAATTAAACTATGTTTGTTTTCGCTTTAAGGCATAGTAGTATGTGCTTGTATCAAGATGATTAAAATCTGATTTATTTTAATAAGCACAAGATACTGAAGGTGCATACTAGATTTTGGAAGGCTTTCTAAGTTCATCATTTCCTTTCATTTTGCACCATTGGACAAATGGGAAGAGGATTTAGTGCATCCCATACTACACCGTGGGTTCATCCTCAACCCCACAAGGCTAAGTATACAGTCCAACAACTGGGAAGGGGATTCAGTGCATCCCATACGACACTGTGGGTCTGTCCACCATCCCAAGGCTTTCCCCAAGTAGCGAAGCTACTATAACCAATGGATTCTGACTTTAATTACCTATAGGCCACTTGCAACAAGTCTGTCCACCTAGGAAGAAGTAGCTCCTGACATATACCACCTTGTGACCTTAGTGATTTCGTTAGCTATCTTCTTCACAATCCTAAGTAACACTAGCATCGATCACTTCCATGCCCTCAGTGATGACCAATGAACCCCCTCGATACAATAGTTATCCTTGGATTACCGTTACATGCAAGGATGGGTCCCTACTTGTGCAACCGTTATGTATCATAATCATAACCAGGGTAGCCCATAGCAACCTTCACCTTTGTGAACCAGGTGAATGTCAGCTAGTCCCTAACAGTAGCCCAGATATCGGTCATTGGCACAATCCAACAAATTCCCGTCATTGCTCAAATATCCCGAAGATTCACACTTGGGTGGGTCATATATAACATGAAACACAACCACAATCAACATATATGCGGGCCTATACATAGAGACCTCTAGATATGGAGTCAGTTTTCACAACACATAGAAGTCACATGGAACTAACACAAGATGAACTTTACCCAACATGTACATATATTCAAATACCAACTATAAAGTAGTCAATCCATTACTTTATTCAAATTAGTATTTAGAAGTACATTATGTGTTAAATACAAGTTATTTTTTTCCTTAATTCCTTCTTAACCATCCGATACTCATTTCAACCTCAAATCGAAGCCTACTATAGAGAGAAGGTCAAAACAATTAGGAACAACCCCAACCCTTGATTTATTCCCCCTGAACCCTCCCCTTTTGGACTTGAGGTCACAAAGGCATCCTTCGCCCAAGGACTGCCTATGTACTCGCTTCCAAATGGATCAAAGTCATATGTAGTTCTTCTTAGAAGGTTTCTCTCAAGGAGCATGTACTTGGAGTTCCTACACAAAACACCCCTTGTCTAATTAATAAATAAGGATAATATGACTTTCCAACCTTGTGAGTTAATTAAACGTTAGCAACTAATATTAGTTTTCTTCCCACCATATCAAGGTTCTAATCATATTAAGATTCTCTTACATAGAGAATAAAGTTTAGCTAGGTTTTTTCAAACATACTATTATCAAATATGCATCTCTCCAAGCATGTAGGTCCAACATACCTAGGTATGAGGTTGCTAGGCAATCTAATTTCAAGATTAGGAACTAAGGTATAAGCCACTTTTCTTAAACATGGACTAATAACATGATGATTACACAAACATCTTATGCCACTATTGGCTATAATATTTTTAATTGATTATGACTCAATAAATAGATTAAGTACTCCATATTATGAAATATGGTCATCAACCAAGAATTTATTAAAGTAATGTTGAGAATGATCATGGGTGCACATTCAACAAGTCTAAAATCCTTGTTTAAATTATTTTATTTACAATTTATAAGTATTTAAAATCGAGAGAGAATATACAAGAGACTACTTTTGTGGGGATTAAAATCCTACTTAAGAAAGTTGACAACAATATATCCATTGGATTGTTATATGAAACTATAAACCCGATAATAAATTTACTACTGATATTCTTAATCTTCTAGTTTTCTTTACACTATGGTGCAACCTCATATTCTTATAATAATTACGTTCATAAATTGGATGATTTATTCATACTTGCCATTTTTACTAAATAAGACATCGATGGTCATTAGTAAGGTATCATGAGATTTTGCTTATTTGGTTACATAGGGATTATCTCAATAGCATAATCATAAAAAAAAACGTTAGGTACCTTCCATTTAGTATGCAACCATATTATGGTTCACTATAGTTCTAATATTCTTCATTCACATGATAATTCCCATAGCCAAATTCTCATATTTAAAAGGTTGACAGTCATTTTATAGTCATATAAAGTCTATATCTCGAATCTGAAGTTTACCAATGTTATCAAGTTGAATGTTAAATTGTGTTTGATTCAATGTGGTTGTAATGCCATTGAAAAGGAGTCATTTTCACTTACATTATTGTTCAACCACAATTTGAAACTCAGATTACGTAATCGTGTTCCTAGTTCATAATATATAAAGAGGTCTATAGATTTAATCTAAAACTCAAAGTCACCTTATTTCATATAACCAATTAGAATAAGAACATATAAAACCTTTGAACTTTATTTATAAGATATTTCAAACATTTAGAGAATAAAATAATTTAACCATAAAGAGTTAATCCATATAATGCCCTTCCAAGGGAGCTCAAAATTAAATTTTATTTATAAGATATTTCATAGTTTATCATGGCACATCATTGTACCACCTGAATACTACTGAAAACACTTACCAAATTTACTAATCATTTTTAAAATAAAAGCTATTTACTGCTTAATTTCTTACCGCTTTATAAGCAATAGGAGAAGAGGGATATTAGGAAATCTAACCAGTGAAGCTAGATGTGTTACAGTCTTAAAAGAAAATGCCACCAGATAGGGATGTTGTCAGGGAACTCCCTTCCTCGCAATTTGAAACCTTAATTTTCTTCATACCTAAGCAATACTCAGGCCTAAGCTACAATCCCATCCAAAAATTATGTTAAAAAGGATCAAATAATACTCCCATAGGTTGTTGGGTGTTGTGGAATTTGAACCCAATCTCAGGTATGCCTCAGTACATCCCCTAAATCTATCACTGCCACAACCCCAAGAATATGCCTAGTCTCCATTAATGAGGGCACCACCATACACATTATGCAGGGCTCACAGCTGACTTGGGATCATATCTTGTCGCTTACTCTGATTCATTGTTGTCTGAGATCAACGATCAAGCCTCCAAACACCCATTTTACTAGAAATCGTGGGCTCCCACCTGAGCTTACACACCTGCCATCACAAACCATAATATTGCAACTCATGTAAGCCCAATAGGGGTCGACATCTCTCACCTTGTTCTCAGACGCCCTTTCCACTCGCCTGCATGACTATTCCTTCGCATTGTGTAACATCTCCCACCCGTCCATTTTCTTCTTCTCCATATGTTTTTCCCTCTTTCCACACACTTTCACTGTCATTCTTTCCTATCACGTTTTTCCTCCAAAATAACACACCAAACTTCCAGTTGCCTTTGCTTCTCACATCCTGCCTCCTCCTCTTCATGTTATTTTATTTCTACTTACTTCTCCCCTGCACTCCCTCCCCTCATTTTTTCTTCCTAATACCTGTGAATGTCTCTCTTGCGTGCTTTTTCTGATCTCCAACCCAGAATTAAATTAGAAACTAATTGGGTCGTGGGGTTTTAAAAATTTCTCTCCCTTCTTTCTAGATTCGGGGTGTGGGGCCGGTGGGGCTTGTGTAGGAAAAAGTGGATACACAAAGACAAAGCAGGGGCAGATTCCAGAAAGGACAAAGTGGAAAAGGGGGCTGCGTCCAAACAGGTCCTTGTCACTTTCTCCACCTCTTCAGCTTTTCATTTTTTTATTGTTTCATACCTGTTTGTCTCCTTTCATCCATACAACAACTGGCATATCCGCATAAACTGGTAACCTCACAACAATTAGGCAGTTATTCACCGCATGAGAGTAAACAGGGGGATTATGGGGGATAACCGAGGTCTGACATATCAGGATGTCGAGGCAGTGGGCCCTCTAACATCTGTTTCAAACACAATTCCAAAGCAAATGGGGGCACTAGAATGCATATCGGGTAATAACATAGCAAGCAAACCACAGGTGCAACTATATGACCTCTTGAATCTTCTAGTTCAAGGAGGTTTAAGGTTTTTAGAGTTTCACACTCCTCAGGGATCAAACGGGTGGACAACTATTCGAGATGGGGGTTTGGCAACCTTTTTGGTCCCGCTGCTAGCAAGGTCGTCTTTATCAAGTATTTTGAATCTTATGAACGCGGAAGAAGGGTTGATTTTCGTAAATGCGAAACAATACAACGGGATTTTAAGGCGCAGGTTGGCTATGAAAAGGAAACTGAAACAAAATCAAAAGAAAAACTTCACTTTGATTTTACCTAAGGTCTGTAACAGCAAGGCAGGTGCATCTAAGGTGGTATCCAAGAAAGAAGAGCAAACAAACCAAGCTGAACATACAAGTAATGGGAAGGTAATAGGTAGCTCAGTGAACCACGAATCAAACATAGGTATGGTGGGTGGGACCATGGGCAAGGCGGAAGAGTCCTTTATAAACAAGATTGTCATTGAAAAGGCATCTCAGGAAATCTACAGTCCCACGTCCTCACCGCTGTTATGGTCATCAGAACTATATGTAGAAGAGCTCATGAGGCTGAAAAGTAGACTTGATGATCTAGAAACAAAGGGGAGGTGCGAAGATAGCAGATTTAAAATAATTGTTGAAGCAAATTGTAGGCTGGAAATGGATAATAAAATGATGCAAGATCAATTTTTAAATCTGCAAGTTAACATGGAGAAGGGGCAGCAAGAATTGGTCACCCTAAGGCAAGAGTTAGACCAATTAAAAACATCAAAAAATGAGAAATCAGTGGTAGAGGGAGGAGAAAATATAATGGAGTTAAAGGGGATCCAAACAGCATTAGCAGACTTGGAGGTAAAAGAGAATCAGTTAAGGGTACACATAGAAGAGGCCAAATCTTGGTCACAAACAGTGAATGGATCATCAAACGAGCAAAAAGGAATTATTGAACAACAAGTTAAAAGACAGTTAAGAGAAGAAAAAGATAAACAAAGCAGGGTTACAAACATTATCATTAAAGGTTTGAAGGACTTCGGGGAGAAGGAGAGAACCGACATTCTAGCAAGAGAATTCCTTAAAGATAAGTTGCAATGGGTAGGGCATATTCAGCAAGCTAGTAGAATTGGGAGAAAGATAGATGGAGGAAGAGACAGGCATGTAAGAGTCACTTTGAGAAATTTAGAAGATAAAAATAAGATCCTAAAAAATAGGGGGTTACTTAAAGGCACACATATTTATCTAGATGAAGATTTGACCTTCGAGCAACAAGAAGAACAAAGGAAGGAATGGGAGAAGGTAAAAACAGCAAGAAATGAAGGCAAATGGGCATGGTTGAAGAATGGGAAAGCCCAAATTAGTGATCGTTTCTCAAACAAGAAATAGGAATTATGGGCCCCACAGGACTACCTACATGTTGTAAGCTGGAATTGTAGAGGATATCCATGGAGAAGAGGACCTGGTTTGGGGCCCATAGCAAAAGGGAAAGATATTATCATTCTTACGGAAACGCATGAACATGAGGGCTGCAAAATTCCAGATTTCGAAGGGTATAAGAAAGTTTCAGTGTGGAACGAAGGAAATGAAATAGGTAAAGGTCATGGAGGGGTTGCAGTGCTAATAGCTGAGAAGTGGCAGGGAATTGTTGAGTGTGTAAAAGAAGACATAAATAAACAATACATA
>VDFB02379180.1:0-23987 GCA_007258455.2 Sequoia sempervirens
ATGCATGATATTTAGATTCCACACCACCTTTTTCATGATATTTCCATCACCTTTGTATGAAATAGCATATTTTTCATGTTGGAAGGCATGTAATATGAATTCAAGTTTGAATTGCAGTGATAACTGATATACAATTGAAGTTTGGAGGGGGATAAGATTTTGAAAAAGTCAATTTTTTGAGGAATTTGAGGAAAGAAGAAGCAAAGGCTACATAATTGGGTAGAACTCCTCCATTTGAAACTTTGGTTTTTTAGGTATGTGAAGTCTTTGTACATTTTCTTTCATTCTATTATGGTTTGCTTTCATTTTTGTTGTTTTTCTTATTCCATGTTGATCAAATTGTTTGTTTGTCATGTTACAACCTTAGGTTGTCAATAGACATTTTAAATTACACAATTCTATACACTTTCCTATTACATTTTTAAACCACATCTCTTTGAGGCATTTTGTTAAATCTAACAATTGACTTTCTTTGTGTATGCTTCCAAAGCTTTCATTGAGGTATTTTGTCAAACAGTTATACAAACCAGTTGATTGCCTTGTCTATGCTACCAAATTTTCCATACATGTCTCTAAAAAATTGGAATATACTCCTAATGCATGCTCAAATAGGTTTCCAATACAAAAACCCTCAATTTGCTCATAAATATCTAGGGTTTTTTATATTTCACAACTCCAAGGCCTTCTTGATGTAGAGCCAAGGTGAAGATTAACTCATAACAACCTAATGTCAATTCAAATACTGATGCAGACAAGGTGGAGAAACACAACAACCAACCCAATTTGATCAAATGCATGCAAAGAAACAACCTTCAAAACTTCATTCTCCCAAAATTCCCAAAACAATATCCTTTGCTTTCTAGGTCTCAAAATTCATCCAATGGACCTATGTTTTAGAGAAGGCCATAAAAGGTCCAACACATCATCCATTTAGCATCCACTCAGACCCCAAGTATAATTCCCAACAAATCACATAAGGTTCCCTTGCAACAGTATGGACTTTCAATAGGTTACCCTACCTAAAGGCTACTAGATTAGCCCCATTTTACAAAGGAGATCCCTCTTAAAGACTCTATTTTTACTCCAAACCAATGAACAATCATTTGATATGTTCTAAAACAACAAAATCCATGGTTAGTTCCCAGACACAAACATTCTAAAGTGTTGTCTCAGCAAACCCTCCTTTTACATGCTAAAAGCCAAGGGTTTATTGAAAGTCATATGCCAAAGCCTTTCCAGACCCCCACAAAGAATCAAAAACCTTCCAAATACCCTGCACAAACTTAAAATTTCATTATATCAAGTTCTTCATCATTCTGACAAACCCCACCATCTAGCCTTCAAATTCACAAGGAAAATTGACTTTTCCAGCCCTAGGCATCACTCCTACTCACTCAAATGAACACAACTGCACAAAATAGAACCCCAAACATTTAACACTACCTATTATGATCCATTCCACTGAGTTACAATACCTACATAAGGTGGAATGGATCAAGCTTGCATTCTTTGTACTCTGAAACCCTTAATTTCTAAGTTACACAGGCAGTCTTTGAAAATCTACTCTAAAACCCACAAAACTAAATGTTTAAGCCTCCAATCTGATGGAAGTCATATTAGAATCACTCCACTATCATTCCCAATTAATTTCATGCCACAATATTCACTGTACGGACTGTTAATTGCCAACAAAGTTTAGAAAAACAGGGAAAAACGTGGAAACAACAAAAGATTTCATTCAAATTTTCAAATGGAGTCATGCCAACCTCCCTCCAACATTTACATGGCCTTTTTTAAAGTAAATACAACCTCTACAACCACCTAAAACCACATTACAACTTCCCTTTACCAACTTGACCTTTCAATTCCCTTTTTAGTGCAACTTTGCATTTTTTTTCTTTTTTTGCAATTTTTTCACTTTTTGACACTAAAACTGACTTTCAACCTATTCTAATGGCCTTATGATGGACTCATCACACTAATTTTACCTTTAAATTTCTATCTGATAGGTATTTTCATGTTTATGCCATTGAAGGCTTCATTCTATCATATTGGCAACATTTTCCAAGACATGGCAACTTCATAAACCTATCAACCTAACACGACTCAAAACACTTCCCAATGGTTTTTTGAGACCTTATTACATCACACTCATGATTACAAAGAAAAAATTCATCACTTGACCACCTAATGGTCCTAGCTATCCTTGGTGCTCCTGCACCATACATCCGGCCATGAAAGCTTTCCAAGTCTCTTGGAATTCTGCAACACCTTGACCTGCAGCAAATCTCCGATGATCCTCCTTGTTCCTACCATTGCTCCCTCTTGATTTCATCTTCACCTTAGGCTTGGCCTTGTCCTTTCAAAACAATTCCTCTCTTGATTGATCACCTTGAACCTGCACCTTCCTTCTCTGTCCTATCATCCATGGCTGCATCCAATTGCTCCTAACTTGTTCCATGGCGTCACTTACTTCCAAATAGTCCTCTCTGTCCTTCTTCTTTTATTTTCACCCTTGGCTTCACCTCCATCAACATGATCATCAAACAAGGAAGTGATAAAGCACTCCCTTCACTCTTTTCCTCTTATCCATCCTCTTCACCATTTGCTTCAGGTTCTCCCGTCTAGGAACCATTGCCACAACTACATACAATTTCCACATCAGTACTCTTACCCATGTAGGACCATCCACTATCCTATCCTCATCTTTTGCTTTCTTCTCCATTTCATTTGGAGATACCACTATCACCTTTCCTCTATCCTTCACTTGGCCAACCTTTATCAACATCTCTTCCTTAGTCTCTTCCATCTTTGAGTCATTCAAACACTTTGTATTTTCAATTTCACCTTTTATGGTGACTACACCTTCTACAAACTCTGTCTCAGAACTTTCCTTTGCTTTTTTCCATTCCACTTGATGCATCACATCCTCTTATCTCTTATCCTCCACTGAACTCTTTTCCAACACTATATTTTCAGGCTCTTTGTCTTCTTTTCCCTTTAGAGGACCACTTACTACATCTACCATGCTTTCCATGCACTTATCTTTATCCTCAACTATCATACATTCTTCCACTGGCCTTTTATCTAGGCTCTTTACAACTTCCATTTTTATGACCTGCACCAAACTTTTTTTCTTGTCTTCTTTTTCTTGCCCCCTACATGGGTTCTTTGCATCTATACTTTGAATCAAATCTCCCTTTACCTCTATATCTTCTAATTTAAATGTCATTGTTTCTACAATGCTTGTATGCTCCTTGTCTCTCTTTATCTATAGGGGACACAACACTGCCCCTATCATAATTTATTTATTCTTGAAAATCCCTTCATGGCTTCCCTCAATCCATCCACACTCTTTTACCTCTGCCTTCTTTCCCTTTTCCTTTGAGACCTTCTCATCATGTGGTCTTCCATCTTCTTTTTCATCAGTCTGTTGCTTTCCATCTTTCCCTTTCATTGGAAAATCCATCTCTTCCACCATGACCTTACTAGGCCATTCTCGCCTCTTCTCCATCTTTTCTCCACTTATCTTTCCTTTTCCTTGCATTACGGTCTCTTCCCCAAGGTTCTTCACCTCGCATTTCTTTTCATCAGATCTACATACCTCTGTTTTGACAGTATTAGACTGTCCTACACCTGTTCCTGCCTTTTCTTCACTGAAATCAATCCTTTTCTTGTCTCCAACCTGCTTTGCAAATATGTCTAGATCCTGTACAAAGGATTCCCTTTCTCTTATCACTATTTCTCTATCATTTTTCCTTTCTAACATTACTCCTTTTTCTACTTTTTCTACCTCAACTCTTTTCTATGTGTAAGTAGTTGCACCTTCACCATGTTTATCTTCCTCATTCCTGTGGAACTCCTTCCTTCCCATCATCACTATCCTTTCCATTTTGTCTTGTTCCCTATCATCTCCCTACAATGGGGTTAGCTTGAACTTGATTCCATCTTTCACAATATCATACTCGAAAACAAACCACTTAAAATTTGAAAACTAACATTTGAAAGAGGTGATTGTTGGTCTCCCTCTTTAATAGACTTTTATAACCCTTCACTATTAGTTAATTTGACTTGACTTAGCACTTTTTGCACAGGTAAAATTATTCATCATGCCGAAGAAATGAACTATTAAAAGGAAAAAACTAATAGATGATCAGCTCCAAGCCTTCAGAGATAAAGATAAAAAATAGATGAGGGAATATCGTGAAAAACAAAATTTGGGAACGATTGATGAAAACAAGCAAGTTGAAGAGGAACCTCAACCATCAAAAAGAGAAAATAAATTGGTAGCACAAAGGGCACGAATGCGAAAGAGTCATGCTAGGGGAGATCCAGATACCATAGTTGGAGACACACCCTCTACCGCAAGTGAATACGAAGGGACACCATTAAGGAAAAGAAAATATGGAGGGACACCATCTACCACAAGTGAGTATGGTTGGACACCATCCACCACATCTGTAGTTGAGAGTACATCATCACTCGGATTTGATGAACAAGGTATGCCATCATCCCCACGTGAACCTCAAGGTATGTATTTTATTCCACCCTCGGTCGAAGGTGTGCAATCTAGCCCACCTCAATTAAATATTGATGAAATTGCTAATGTTGAGATGTATGTACCTAAGAGAACACCACCTAGAATTTTGCGTAGAAAGCCAACATTTTTTATTAATATTGATGAGGATATTTTGTATCACATGGAAGGTAAGATTCCAGAACGCACTTGTAGAAGATATGCTAATAATATTTGGCAAATGTTCTTTGAAAGGCTAAATGAGACCAGAAGATGTCAACTATTTATTCAAATGATGCGGGGTTTAAAGTACAGAAACATCATGAAGACTTTTGGGTTGAGAACATCGAATGCATCAAGTGAAAACACTATTGTGAAGAATCTAATGGATGCTTATGAGAGTGTGGGTAAGACCTCATGCTCAAAGGATAGTAATGTCACCCAATGTGTCACTACATCGACTTTGGTAAGCTATCAGAAAAAGAGATCTCGTCTCATTAAAAAGACAAGTGAACAAATGGGAATTAGTAGAAAAACTTTATCAAGAGTCGTTCAAAGGCGGCAAATAATTGAGGGCACCGATTCAAATGAATTATGGGCATTCTCGGGAAGACTGCCACATAAAGATAGAAATTTTTTTGAAGCATTGAGAACACTAATTGAAGATTATTGGAAGAATAATACAAGGCCATCTCTGAATCAAAGGGATGTCGTAAGAAGGAGAATCGGTAGTTGAAACCGTGAGCCACATCTAAAGCATTTTTTGGATACAACTCAAACCCAATTTTTTCATAAATTTCAAAATGCTTATCCTCAAATTAGTATTTCTCAAATATTCTTTGAAATGCTTAAACCTTTTTATGTCAAGATAAATCACACACGCACTACTTGTTGATGCAGACTACATATTGAATTCGCTAACCATTATGATGTTCATCGTTCTATATGTTTAGATTTGCATACTAATGATGTTTTGCAGGATTGTGGCATAGAAGCCCCACCAAAATCTTCAAGAGAGTTCTTATCAAAAAATTTATGTCAAATAGAGGATGGCTAAATATTCTACAGGAGAACATGCTTGGATGGTTCATGTGAACATTGTGGTGGCTTGCAACGAATGCGAGTATGTCAACATATGGAAAGCACATATGAGGTGGGGCATAAACTAGTAGATTTGGAGGAAGTATAAAACAGTGGCATCAGCTACAAAAGATGGGTCTCAAGAAAAAAAGGTGTGATTTGGTTATTGAGAAGATTCTAGTGTATCGGAGTTTATGTCCATGTTTCATGAGAATCTAGTGTATGAGTATGCAAGGCATACCCATAGAGCTGATGAATTTGGACATGCAATTCAAGCTATGCAAGGGATACCTTTCGGTTTGCAACATAGTATGGAGTGGTTGACTTTCTGCAGAGAACTACACTCTGACCATAGTGTGAGTGCAGTCCGCGGTATTACAACTCCTACGAGGTTTCGATATTTGTGCACATAGCATTCATTCATGCATATAGTATAGAGGACCAAAGGAAGGTATTGAGGGATTATCACTTTTATATTAGTGATGATCGCACACATTCTCCAAAGCTTGTGCAAGGTTGCTTCCAGATATTCTATAGTGATTTGGCTCAAATGGGCATAGCATACGGTCGGCATATAATATGGTTGGATAACTGTGCAACACAGTTCAAGAACGTGTGCATGTTCTATTGGTTGTGCAAGATGCATCTCACTATAGTTGTTCAACATATGTGGAACTTTTGTGAGGTCGGGCATGGAAAGGGGAAGCATGATGGTGCAGGAGCATGCATGAAAAGAGAATTAGCACGAGAAGAGTTAAAGTATAAAGATAGTGCAAAGTTGACAGATGCAAGTTCAATCGTCGAGTGGTGTAATGCTTCAATGGGTCTAGGTAATGAAGGTATGTCTTCAGTTCATAGATTTTTTTGGTTGATGGATGATACTAACATTGCACCATATGATTATTATTGTACACTAACCGGATTGAGTGAGCTACACTCTTTCCTTAGCTCAAATGCAGGTTCATGGAGTATCGACACACGTAAGATGGAATGCTTTTGTTCTTCATGTACAACGCAAGCCTGGAATGATTGTGAGTTAGGGGAGTGGGTTGAAAAATGGTTGACAAGTTATCTTACCCCACTTAACATATATTGCCCTCTAATGGTATTGGAACTAACACAGATGGAATCATCGGTCAACTTTGACCACGTATCAGATCTAGTTCAACCAAGTAATATATCTACTTGCTTAGTTTTTCAAATTCCATATTTTTATCTTACTCTGTACTAAATTCATAATGTTGACTAATTTCGAGTGATTTTATGCACATATCAATGCAGGGCATGTTTATGCAGTTATTGCAAATGAAGAAAATGAAGAGGGAATAGACTATTACTTGTATCATTGTGTTGAGGCTAAAAGAAATTGGAAGCCCCAGTTATAAATGGAGAAAACATTGAATACCCTACATGATCAGTTGTTGTTATTGGAACATGGCTTAGAAGGTACCCACATAAGAGTGTTAAACATTGGTTGTTTGAGGACTTTGACACACATCGTAAGATTCTTCATTACTCGAACCTTGTTGTGGAATCCAATGTTCATTTGAGAAAATATGGGGGCGAACCTTTGAACAAGACCTTGTGGAAGGTCTGTGAGTCTAACCATGAGGCAATACTTGACACAATAAAGAGTAGAGCAGATCCAGATGGTTCATTAGATTAATTTGTAAGCATATGAACAATGGTTCTTATTAATTTATACTTGTATCCATGTTAATTTTTTTGATGCCAATGCTATCATGTCTTATTTTACTTTACGTATCTGTAAGTAACCCGGTAAACATTGAATGGTGTCCCCTTGCAGAAAATGCAGATTTATGAGCCATCCAAGAGAATCTTAGGCATAAAAGCAATGCAACATCCCTATTTTGATTATGAATCCAAATCTCATTTATGATTATCATCCATTACAATAGTGTGTGTGAAGCTTGGTGAGGGAATTTCAAGTTATTCATTTGAAGTTAACCTTATCATGAGCACCTATGATGTAAACATTATAGGAGCATCTCGAATTTCAAGATATTCTAGATTCATGAGAGGTGTTGTGTGCAATAGGTATCTTGGAACTCGCAATGAAGATGTATGAGCAGGAGTGACTAAGTTGACAAACTGCCATGCCTATCTGTAAGTTCCTTCCATCTATTTTCATTTCATTTCCATTTTGGACATGAGTTGTTTCTTTTTATTCTTTCACTTTGCCTATCTGTAACTAAACTAGTAAAAATTGATTGGTCTCTCCTTGCAGAAAATGCTGATTTTGGAGCCATCGAAGAGAATCTCAGCCAAAAAAGCAATGGAACATCCTTATTTTAATGATCTTGACAAATCTCAATTTTTATTTCAAGCCATTATAAAAGAGTGTGCGAAGCTTTGTGAGGGAATCTCAAGTTTCTCATTTGAAGTTAACCTCTAAATGAGAACCTATGATGTAGACATTATAAGAGAATCTCAAATGTATGAGTGAAATTGTAAAATATCTGTGAGAACAGAGTACCTAAGGCATTGTAATCAGATTTACTTGTAATGAAATTTACTAAAATAATGAAATTTGGTGTAGGGGCACCAAGGTTATTGAGCAAATTTGGTACATGGAAATCTTTTAAGTTAGTTTTGTGTTATGAGTTTTGTCAATTGAATAAGGTCATAACACATCCACAATTGATTTATAATGTAATAAGTCGTGTTAGTTACAAAAATAAAAGTTAGGTATGATTGGAAATATGTAGAATCATTTGTAAAGGCTATTTAAAGCCTCTTGAAGGCTATTTAAGTCAATATTTGAATTTGTAGCCTTTTGAAGGAAAATAATTGAATATGGTTGTAAATGTACTATTAGTGAGATTGAGATTGTTAACCTTCAAAGAGTAGTAGTATTTATGTTGATGAAATTTCCTTTAGATGCAAGGATTCAAAGCACAACAACCATGTGGTACAAATGATTAAATCCCATAGACGATTTGTAGCAATGAAATCTCACATTCTCAACCTAAAACAACATCACCAACCCTATAAACACCTTACCATTATTAAAAGAGTTAAGGAAACTTTAAAAAAACACATTTCAAACCTTTCCTCTAAGTCACAATTCACCACAATACAAGGAAGGGCTCCATCACAAAAATTAAAGTAAACTCAGACCCTGCTAGTCTGTACAGGCTAAATAAAGAAAAATGGATTTTCCTTTCACTAAAACAACCAAAGGTGTATCAAAATAGATTTAAATCTAGGTTAAGACTTTCCACCACAATGTTTCATGAATTTATTTTTGTAAGAGGCATGTACTAGGCTGTACACAGAGAAAAGAAACTAAAAACTCAGAAAAATGTTGAAATTCCACAGTTTTAGGCGTTGTGAAGAGCACCAATCTTCAAAAAAACTATTGATTGAACCCCCATTCAGGCTTGAATGATGTTTTTAAACATTTCAAATGAGAATAATCTCCCTTCAATTCCCATAACTACCTTTGAACCACCAAACCCTTATTAAACCTACAAATACTAGTATTTATTATTTAAGAATGGTTTTGCTTACTAAGCTTCATCATGAAATTTTAATATTCTAAAGGCCTAGGACCACTTAGACACCCTTATAACATGAATTTTAGAATCTTTCTCTACACTCCCACCTACTTTTTACATAATTTTCCTTTATGGCAATATCAACAATTATTTAATTCAAGAGTGTTTTTGCACATTTGTCCACCCTAACCTACTAATTCCCAAAGTACATAAAAGATTGGTCTATTAGACCTTATTCAAGACAAAAATACCTCAACATACTAAAATTTACCAACTTTCCTCCCAATTTACCATCAAAGGCTAGCATTTGGTGGAAGAGGAAGAAAGATGACTGGAACTCTAGAGGCCCACCATACTAGATTTTGGTATTGAACCATGAGAGTAGAAGAGAGATTTGATATCATGTATCAAAACATTAAGCATGCATTATTCCAACCAACGGAGAAGGAGATGATTACTTTGCTTCATTTTCATTTGCATAAGCATATCAAGGCATGGAAACCAAGAAGACCAAGGATGTCCAATTTTATGTGGAGGTAATGGATGTGGTCCAAACTTTAGGAGGTTCAAGAAGGTCAATGTATGATCTTGATGAAATTGAGGAAGAACAACAAGAGAGGGACAGGAAAAATAAAATCAATACAGAGTTTCAAGGTTTTTTCAAGCGAGTAAGAGAGCTATGGGAGCAGCCTCATCTAAAATATTTTGAACTAGACTTTGATATGTACCGTTTAGAGAGCATGGTTTTCATGGAGTTCCTTTCAATGCCTCTACTTTTATTATTCTTATGGTAAACTATTTGGTAGAGTTGGTGGAATTACCTTTCTTAGTAGTAATTGCTATTAGTGAGATTGAGATTGTTAACCTTGAGAGAGTAGGACTTGGGAAAAATGAATTTGATATGGCTATTGCTTTCAAATACTTCAAGCAGGATGTACTCCACATTGATGCCATTCCTCAATCTTCACTTGATGGCATCAAGGAATGGTTGAACTCCATGGTTATAAAGTATTATGAAAGCAGAATGAACTTGTACCAGGAACCAATTTTGAAGACTATTACTGATGATTCAAAGCACATCAACCATGTGGTACAGATGATTAAATACCAAAGATGGTTTGTAGCAATGAAAGAGTTTGAAAAGGAAAAGAGAGCTACATTGGTGACTTAGGAGAAACTTCAGCTTTCAAAAAACAAATCCAATTAGGCTTGCAGATGTGTGGATCAGGCTAGCATTTGGTGGAAGAGGAAGAAAGATGATTGGAACTCTAGAGGCCCACCATACTGGATTTCGATATTCAACCATGAGAGAAAAAAAGAGAGTTGATATCATGTATCAAAACATTAAGCATGCATTCTTCTAGCCAGTGGAGAAGGAGGTGATTACTTTGCTTCATTTTCATTTGCATAACCATATGAAGGTGTGGGAACCAAGAAGACCAAGGATGTCGAGTTTTATGTGGAGGTAATGGATGTGGTCCAAACTTTAAGATGGGCAAGAACGTCAATGTATGATTGTTAACCTTGAGAGAATATTTAGGTTGAGTAAATTTCCTTTAGATGCAAGGATTCAAAGCTGATGTAGAGTGAGCAGGGAAGTACACCAATCTCATATGGCAGAGGTTCTTTTATGAGTTCTTCTCTCAAATACTCTTATCAACACACCATCAAATCACTATCCTTCTATAAGGAAAACTCAACTCACCAAGGGTCTTTGAATCTCAAACTTTTTAAGAACTTATACTCACTTGAAACATTCTCTAAAAGACCACAATCAAAACACCATAGCCATGTTTAGCACTTAGGAAATCCCATGAGTTCATTTCTCAACTAGTAGGCCTCTTTACCCCCAATTGCTTGTAACACTGCCCAGTAGGACAGTCCAAATAATTCTCACCCACAAACCTATATCTGATGTAAACTACTATTTTTAGACAAGTATATTATGCCTCTACAAGGCCACAAAATCTTACTTCTTGACAATGGTTGGAAAAGCAACCATGGACCAAACTAACGATGTCCTCAAGAGGCCTAATTGAGTGCACTTGATTGGCTTTTAGTTATCTAGGCTTACCCCTTCTCCCAAAAGCCTTTTTTAAAAATCCTATAGACTACTTACAACCATTTCAATCATTCCTAAGTGCCACCTTGAACAAAAATCTCTCAAAACAAGCAAAACTATGATTTTTGCTTTACAAGCTAGGCCTATCACATGAAGATGTCAGGCCTAGATCAGTTTGTAACTTTCCCCACAAATTTGGACATTCTCAAAAACCTTGAAAATATGAAAATATACATAAATACCTTCCATCCCACAATAAATTAGCAACTATACACCGTGGGAGTGGAAGATAGAAGCATTTTTTGGCCAAACCCTAGTTTTGAGGGTTTCTTGACTTGTTGCTGCTAAAACAAAGATATCTCCACTTATACTCGATGAAAATTCACCAAACCACCTTCAAATGAAATATGAAACTCTACTATTTCTAACCATAATAGTTTTGAGCCCGTGCATATCATACAGAGGTCGTATCACATGTTTTAGCAGCAAATTACACACAAAAATTTATAGAAAACAGCCACTTCTTTCATTAGAACTTCAAAAAAATGATTCAACGGCCATGTCTCAACCATGAGAGGATTATTTAACTTCAAAACACCCTTCCCAATTTCCTTCAACTGACATTTGAATTAGGTGGATGTTGGAAACTAACGTTTTTTCCAATTAGACCCCTAATTGCCTAGTTCAAGCAATTGACTACAACTTCACAAAAGCCCGATTGAAATGAGGCTTCAAAGGTGTATTCAAAAGCATAAAATACACCAAAAACACTGCACATGTCAATTCAAATCCCCTCAAGGACTTGGATACATCAAGGAACTTTAATTCTTTAGTTTTCCTAGATGAATCAAGCTTACATGGTGAGGAAGGAGACCTTGTTTTTACAACAAGACTTGACTCCAAAACTAAAACTTGTTACAAGACATGAAAGATGGTTCTTGGAACCTTATTACATCTCAAAAAATGCCTCAAAGAAATTTGGTCTCATGGTGATGGAATTCCATGACAATCCATAGCTTGTTTGAAAGCACCTATTTTAGGCTTTTAGCCATAGCAACAAGGCAATGAACTGTTTGATAAAATGCTTTTATAGACATGTATGAAAAATTTGTTAGCATAGACAAGGCAGTGAACTCTTTGAAAAAATTCCTCAAAGAAATGAGGTCTCATGGTGATGGAATGCCATGACAATCAAATCATTTGATTGTCATGGCATCCATCACTGAGACCCCTAGGCATTTTTTCAAAGATTCACTATCCTATGATATTAATTACTATTATGCTTTTGATAGATTTTTTTGAAGCATCCATAGCTTGTTTGAAAGAACTTGTTTTAGGCTTTCACCATAGCAACAAGGCGTTGAACTATTTGACAAAATTCTTTGGTAGACATGTATCAAAAATGTGGTATTATAGACAAGGCAGTGATTTTTTGAAAAAATGCCTCAAAGAAATGTGGTCTCATAGAATTCCATGACAAGCAAATGCAATTGAGAGCTGCTCCTAGTTATTAGTTATGCAATGTGAAGTAATTGCATAACTGCTTAGGTTGACTTTGTAAAAACTATATTGTAATTGAAATTTTGTCATCTATCAGCATCTAGTTATTAGTTATGCAATGTGAAGCAATGCTTTGAGTTTGAAAATGTGCAATGCAATGTAATCAACGATATGAATATAAACTACAAAAATCTATTTCTTACAATTTATTAGTTAAACTCTTTATTTTATTTTCTCTCTATATCTCTATGCTATGGAAATTCCTTTAAAAAATTTAAAAAAATTATCTCTTGTTCTACTTTTTTACCTTTTTTTTTAAATCTTATTTATTTCCAATTTTTTCTAGACTTTTTCCCCATTTTTTCATAAAATCTTATACTTTTGGTTTGTCGATTTTTTCCCAAAAATATTTTTTCTGCTATGGTATAAACACATATCTTTTTGTAATATCAAGGATACTTTTTGAAATTTCCATGCATTGCTAATCTAAAAGGAAAAGTCTTTTTCCTAATCTATATGCAGCCATGCTTTTGACATTGTCAAAAAGAGCAAATATGGACACCATCGATAAAAAAGATTTGTATTAACCAAATAGCCATGTACACATACATCAATATATGTCGATATAAGTATAAAATATAGTTACAAAATAGCTAGATAGGCTTATGCTCGAATTCCATGTAGGCATACAATGTCAAATATATCCAATACAAGATATGTACAAAATTGCCATGTCTAGGCATACAACAAAGGGCTCTGGAATCAAAATTCATTTCTCTCCATGCTCTGGAAATAAATTCTTTCCCTTTATTTTGCGATCTGATGGCGATGATTTTGTCACTCATTTTTGTTGTGCTCAAGGAGTGCTCCTATTGCTCCTCCTACAATTTAGCTCCTGGTGAAGTTTTAACTGTTACAATAAGAAGTAAAGACATTAATATATAGAAATTACATTATAAGAAATGATATATTTAACAAAATAATCACTTGCGGCCATCTCATGATCACTCTCCATGATGGAAATATTTGCATGATGATGCTCAGACGTGCTCAAGCCCTGTATAAACCATCCAAATAGGAATTAAACTGCAAATCAATAATGGTTTGATTTTTCACTAGAACTAACATCTATAACAACAAATGTAAATTGAAATTTAGTAATTTGCCTCATACCTCCTCTATTAGAGCCATGGAGGATTGTATAGCAGATGAAACACCGATATCCATTTCCCTTGTAACATTTGGAGGTGTTCCCACAACCAACATCTGAAAATAAAACAACAAATTATTCAATCACAAAAAAGTTACAGTAGCGAGATCCACGTCATGACTTATAATGTATGAGATCTAATGAACAAAATTTTGATTACAAGTATTAAACTATATATTTCTAGTAGGCCTTGGCAGTTTGATAGGAAGACCAAGCATGATGGGGAGAAGAACACATACTCCATTGTGAAGGATGGGAATACTTACAACCTTTCACCTCTCCTAGAAGAAGACAAGGCAAAGCATGAAGTGCCTAGTGTTTTGATGGTGGGTGAGAAGGAGTTCATGAAGACCTTGAAGGAAGGAGGAGGAAGAGGATTCTTCCTGATTATGAAGCCAAAAAGTGAAGCAGATCTGCCCACAAAGAAGAAGGAAGATGCACCAAAGGAAGTCCAAGAGTTGTTGGAAAGGTACAAGGACATAACAGTGAATGAATTACCTAGTTCCCTACCTCCCATTAGGGATATAAGCCACCATATTGATATGATTCCAGGGGATACATTACCCAATAAGGCGCATACAAGATGACACATGCTCAAAATGAGGAGATTGTAAGACAAGTGCAAGAGTTGATGGATAAAGGGCTAGTGAGGAAGATTTTGAGCCCATGTGTTGTTCCTACTATCCTAGCACCAAGGAAGGATGGGAATCGGACACTTTTCACTTATTCAAGATCCATTAATAAGATCACAATCAGATATAGGTTCTTGATTCCAAGAATGGAGGACCTCATGGATTGTCTATCAAGAGCATCTTACTTTTCCAAGATTGATCTAAAGATACGGTACCATCAGCTAAGGATCAGAGAGGGGGATGAATGGAAGATAGCTTTTAAGACTAATGAAGGGATCTATGATTGGTTGGTGATGCCCTTTTGGTTATCAAATTCCCCTAGTACATTTATGCGCCTTATGAATGAGGTATTGAGGCCTTTCATTGGAAAGTTTCTTGTAGTTTATTTAGATGACATCCTTGTGTTTAGCAAGTATAAAGAAGAACATTTGAAGCACCTTGACATGGTACTAAGGACGTTACAAGAGGATAAGTTGATGATCAACATGGAAAAGTGTGAATTCATGAAGGAAGAACTAGTCTACCTTGGTTTTGTCATCTCCAAGGGAATTTTGAAGATGGATCCTTCAAATGTGGATGCTATTCTTACTTGGACAACACCAAAATCCATGGGAGATGTGAGAAGCTTCCATGGACTTGCAAGCTTTTATAGAAAGTTCATCAAGAACTTTTGCCAAATTTGTGCACCAATCTTGGACACCATCAAAGGAGGTAACAAAGGTAAGTTTTCTTGGACCAATGAGGCTGATAAAGGGTTTGAATATCTGAAAATGAGAGTAGCAAAAATACCTATACTTGTGCTCCCTAATTTTGATAATTTTTTACCATTGAGTGTGATGCTAGCAATCAAGCAATAGGGGCTATTTTGAGCCAAGAAGGCAGACCAGCATTTTACAGTGAGAGGTTGAATGAAGCAAAGAGGAAGTATTCTTCCTATGATTTGGAATTGTATGCTATGGTTCAAGCCCTCAAAAATTGGAGGCACTACTTTTTACCTAAATAATTTGTTGTTTATACTAATAATCATGCCTTGAGTTTTTTGAATGCACAGGAAAAACTCAGTCATAGGCACATGAAGTGGGTAGACTATTTGCAAGCCTATACTTTCACAATAAAGCATAAGAAGGGCCAAGAAAATAAGGTGGTAGATGCTCTCAGTAGAAGGACATTTGTAGTGAAAGAGATCCAACTCCAAAGCATGGGGGTTGAAGCATTGAAGGATGTGTATCATGAAGATTCAGATTTCAAGGAGGTATACAATGTTTGTGAGCAGCATTTGAATTCTTTTCATGGTGAATTCTCTGAATTTTTATTGCAAAATGGTTTTCTCTTCAAAGGAAGCCAATTGTGAGTGCGTAAATGCTCAATGAGGGAGAATATCATAAAGTAGAAACACATTGGGAGTCTTGGAGGTCACTTTGGCCTTAACAAGACCTTAGAACAAGTTAGGAGATTTTACTATTGGCCAAAGTTGTAGGTGGATGTGAGAAGGTATGTGGAAGGCTGCACAATATGTCAAAGGGAAAAGGGAACTTCATCAAATGCAGGACTCTATCAACCACTGCCCATTCCCAATAGGCCTTGGGAGTGTGTAAGCATCGACTTTGTCTTGGGGTTGCCTAGAGCCCAAAAAGGTTTTGATAGTATCTTTGTGGTAGTTGATAGATTTAGTAAGATGGCACATTTTCTTCCTTGAAAATGCACCAATGATGCATTTCATCTAGTAGGTCTCTTCTTTAAGGAGGTTCTTAGGATACATGGACTTCCTTTAAGCATTGTTTCTAACAGGGATTCTAAATTCATTGGTCACTTTTGGAGGACCTTATGGAAGAAACTCAAGGAAAAAAATTGTCCTTTAGTTCAACATACCATCCACAAACAGATGGAAAAACTGAAGTGGTGAATAGATCATTGGGAAACCTCTTAAGATGCCTTACCAAGGAGCATGGACAAGCTTGGGATCTGATTTTATCTCAGGTTGAATTTGCATATAATGACTCCATGAATAGGAGCATTGGTAGAAGCCCTTTTGAGGTAGTCTATGGCATGCACCCTAGAGGGGTCTATGAACTAAGAGATCTACAAGGAGTTGCTAGGAGAAGTGCTCAAGGTGAGGACTTTGTTGTTACAATCAGGGATATTCATCAATAAGTGAAGGAAACCCTTCAAAAGAATGTTGAGAAGTATAAGCAAAAGGAAGATTTAAAGAAGAGGAATGTCCAATTCAAGGTTAGAGACTTGGTGATGGCACACTTGAAGAAGGAGAGACTTCCAAAAGTAAAGTATACCAAACTCATGATGAAGAAGATAGGACCTTGCAAGGTGGTCTACAAGTTTGGCCAAAATGCTTATGAAATAGAGCTACCTCCTGGGGTGGCAATCTCTCCTATCTTCAACATTTCTAACCTGTATCCTTTCAAAGCTTCTATGATATTATTGAGAGCTTGGTTACTATCAAACTAATGATATGATTTATGTTACTAAATTTGGTTAAGGTGTATAAGATAGGTTTGGTGACTTTGATGGTTGGATGGGTGACTATTATGAAGCCTTTTGAGCAAATTGGTGATTAACCACGAGATGATAATCAAGATTTTGTTGTAGCAAGAGTTTGTAACCTGTAAATAGATTGTTGTAGTCAAAATATGGTGATTACAGTGCTTGATAATGGACTGATAACAGTGAGGCATGGTTTAGTTGATTTGTTGCCTTGGTGAATAAATGAAAGGATGAATTGTTCAAGTGTCAATAATCAGGTTTATGTTGTTTTTATGGTGGTTGAGAATGATGTGAATCTAATTGATTAAGTCAAAGTTTTCTTTAATATGGTTTTTTCTTTGAATGAGTCAATTGGAATACTGATTAGTGGAATGATGAATGATGGCCTATGGAATGGCTAAGAGAATTTGAGTGGATTTTGGTTGAATGAAAAGTAGATTTCTAATGAAATTATATTTGATCTTCTCCTGATTCTATTTGGGATTGAAATCCCTTGAATAAATGATGTTGATGGTGTTTGTTGGATGCTCTGCATCAGATGTACCCTGATGATTGAGTGTTTTGATATGATGCTCTGCATCACTAACTTCCTTGTCTATGCTATTTCTTACTATTATGGTTCATAGATTTTTTCCAAGCATCCATAGTTTGTCGTGTTGGTGCACCTTTGCAAGCACATGCCTCCATGTGAAGTAATTGCATCGTGTTGCTTATGTTGACTTTCTAAACAACTATATTGTACAGTTGAAATTTTTTCATCTATCAACATCTAGTTATTAGTTATGGAATTTGAAGTAATGCTTTGAGTTTGAATGATGTGTAATGCAACGTAACCAACAATATGAATATAAACTACACAAATCTATTAAGTAGAATTCATTAGTTAAGTTCTATTTATTCTATTACCTCTGTGTACGTTTGAGTGAATCCACTGGAACTAGGAGGTGTTTGCTTGAAACCACCAATATTATCTTGTTCAACATCCAAAATCACATGTATTAAAATACCATTCATAAAAAAATGATATTGACATGTAATAAATTTATAATTGTTTACTAGTTACATACCCCATTGATAGGTGTACTGCAAAAATAAGTAGGTGGAGGACCGGTGTATCTAGTCTCAGCACTGTGACCCTGCAATTTTATTAAAATAATAAAACTAAATTAGTTAATCATGCATTTTAGAATTGAAATTTAACAAATTAAATCCAATGAACATGTTGACTTTTACCTGACTATCAATGCCATATGCACGATGCAAAATGCTAGTCATCCTCTCCATCCCTGTAGCAGCATACGAATCTTGTGTAGCAACACACAGATCCTATGTATCAGCATACGGATCTTGCGTAGCAGCCTCCTGAGTGTCAGTGGGGTCATATGAACAAGTCGCCCCACAAGATTGATGCACATGGGTTTGAAGGCCACCACCCAAAGACTCCCCTGGACGGTGAAATACAATAGGGCTAGTGATGGATGACACTCCGGCTCAAAGTGTTGATCACCTGCAATGCCTCTACGTCATCTCTCCTTCGCAATGGTAGGCATAACAATGTGCTCATGAGGCGGCCTAGTGAGTGGTCATCTCCCTTTCCGCGTAGGATCCAGCTATGCACCAGGCCTATCCTGAGCCAACCCCCCACCTCTCCCCTGGAACTCCCTCACATCAAAATAATTTGGGATTTGGTTCAATACAAACTCACTGTATAGTTTCCTAAGAAAATATTAGGGGATTTCACAATTATTGCACTGTGGGTAATCAAAGACCAAGTACCACCTATCATAAAAATGGTTCCTAATCTCTTGGTGGTGGCACCAATGAATAGTAAACCTCTTCGCATTGAGGCTAAGATTTTGATTTGTTCTAGGGTCAGTGAATAGAGATCACAAATCACCTTTAGTAATTTTTAAATCTTTTACTTGTTTATATGATAGTTTATCTGCATAATATGCCCTAACTGTCTGCCTCCTATCTTGCCATCCTGTTATTTGTTGGGTTATTGAATCTACATTTTTTATCATCTCTTTCATTGAATTTTCTAGTGTCATTCTTTCTGCGGTTGAAGCATTTGGATCACTCAACCTACTGATAAGATCCTCAATTTTTTATTTTTTATTTTCAATTTCACTCAAATTTTGTTGAGTGCCAGGAGGGTGTTGAGTGATGGGTGAAGGAGGCTGATTTTGTTGAGGATTTTCCTGTTCTTCTTGTTGAGGATTTTCAAGATTATTTGTATCTCCTACAAATTAAAAAAAAAAAATCAAATCTAACCTAAAACAAACAAAATCAACTTGAAACTAAGAAATTCAAAACAAATAGCAAACAATACGTACCTCCTGCACCTCTTTGTCATCGTGGCACCATCTTTGCCAACAAAAAGCAACTATTGTTGATGAATTTTGAAGAATGCCTCCTCCTAGAACGCGAGTGCAAAAATGAGGGTTTTTCGCCACAGGTAGAGCAGAAAAAGAGAAAAGAGAAAATGAATAGCTTTTGCTTTTTTTTTCTTTTAAAATGAAATAGCGTGAGCGTGTTATAACATGAGCACATTATAACGTACTCACGTTATGTCATTTCCAATATTTTTTTGAAGTTGGCCACAAAAGTGTAACCCAACTTCATGCACCCGCCCTAATATAATATATTAAATAATATAAATATTTAATATCATAAAATATAATATAAGATTACAATTAAGGATAGGTAATGTTATAATTTACTTGGGGTTTCAATGAGGATTAGGCTTAAGATTCAATTAGGTTTGTAGTTTAGTTAGGTTACAATTAGGAATATATAATAAATATTAATATAATTATAATACAAATATAAATTAATTTAAATATAATATTAATATAATATAATATAGGAATACATTTAAGATTAGGTAAAGGTTATAATTTAATTAAGTTTCAATTAGGTTTACAATTCAATTAGGATATGGTTAGGGGTGGGGATCATTTAGCATTCTATTATGGTTAGAGTATGGGTTACATTTAAGATTATTGTTATTTTGTGATATGTATAGATTGATTCATTTTTAACATGATACTTTTTTTTATTAGAGGGGTAAACACTTTTGACCCAGAGCTAGATGGAACCAATGAGGCTATAGTATGATTAAATTTGGACCTCACTAGACATCTAGATCCCCTTAAGCCATCCTATCACCCTAAATCATAAATCAATTTCTTAAGGGGTCCCAATATGAAATTTCTTAAGGGGATCAAAGAAGTTCTTAAAATTTGGTGAAGTTGCCCAAGGCAACCAAATTTAACAATAATAAGATCGTGCAAGATTATAATATGAATGAGATTTCATGATCTAGGTTGGTCAGTTGAAACAAGATTAGATCTCAATCAACTATTCCACAAGAAAATGTTCTTCACTAACTTGCAAGTTCATTAAATATTCCAAGGGGCACCAAAACTTTACCCTAAGTTTTGTAAACCCTAAACCCTAAACTCTAAAATCTAAACCCTAAACACTAAACCATTCATTTGGTCCTACCTAGGACCTTAAAGTTAAATTTGGTTGTCTTAGGAAAATCCACCAAATTTCATTCCCTTATGCCATGTAATTTTTTCCAAGGATCTTACTACATGTAGATCCCCTTAAGTTATCCTATTACCCTAAACCCTAAACTCTAAAATCTAAACCCTAAACCCTAAAGCCATCATTTTTTCTTTAAAGGCTCTTAATGAAATTTGGTTGCCTTGGGAAACTTCACCAAATTTTATTCACTTGATCCATGTCATTTTCTCCTAGGACCTCACTAGACGTAGATCCCCTTAAGCCATCCTGTCACCCTAAATCATAATTTAATTTCTTAAGGGGTCTCAATATGAAATTTCTTAAGGGGATAAAATAATTTTTTAAAATTTGGTGATCAAAGTTGCCCAAGGCAACCAAATTTAACAATAATAAGATCCTACAAGATTATAATATGAATGAGATTTCATGATCTAGATTGGTCAGTTGAAACAACAGTAAATCTCAATCAACTATTCCACAAGAAAAATTTCTTCACTAACTTTCAAGTTCATTATATTCCAAGGGGCACCAAAACTTCACCCTAGGTTTTGTAAACCCTAAACCCTGAACTCTAAAATCTAAATCCTAAACACTAAACCATTCATTTTGTCCTACCTGACCTTAAAGTGAAATTTAGTTGTCTTAGGAAAATCCATCGAATTTCATTCCCTTATGCCATGTAATTTTGTCCTAGGATCTTACTACATATATCCCCTTGAGCTATCTTATTACCCTAAACCCTAAACCCTAAAGCCATCATTTTTTCTTAGGCTCTTAATGAAATTTGGTTTCCTTAGGCAACTCCACCAAACTTCATTCCCTTATGCCATGTAATTTTGTCCTAGGATCTTACTACATGTAGATCCCCTTAAGCTATCCTATTACGGGCTAAACCCTAAACTCTAAAGTCTAAACCCTAAACCCTAAAGCCATCATTTTTTCTTTAAAGGCTCTTAATGAAATTTGGTTGCCTTGGGAAACTTCACCAAATTTTATTCACTTGAGCCATGTCATTTTCAACTAGTACCTCACTAGACGTAGATCCCCTTAAGCCATCCTTTCACCCTAAATCATAATTCAATTTCTTAAGGGGTCCCAATATGACATTTCTTAAGGGGATCAAAGAATTTCTTAAAATTTGGTGATCAAAGTTTCCTAAGGCAACCAAATTTAACAATAATAAGATCCTACAAGAGTATAATATGAATGATATTTCATGATCTAGGTTGGTTAGTTGAAACAAGAGTAGATCTCAATCAACTATTCCACAAGAAAATGTTCTTCACTAACTTTCAAGTTCATTATATTCCAAGGGGCACCAAAACTTCACCATAAGTTTTGTAAACCCTAAACCCTGAACTCTAAAATCTAAATCCTAAACACTAAACCATTCATTTTGTCCTACTTGACCTTAAAGTGAAATTTGGTTGTCTTACGAAAATCCACCAAATTTCATTCCCTTATGCCATGTAATTTTGTCCTAGGATCTTCTACATATATCCCCTTAAGTTATCCTATTACCCTAAACCCACTAAACTCTAAAAATCTAAAACCCTAAACCCTAAAGCCATCATTTTTTTTCTTGAGCCTTAATGAAAATTTGGTTGCCTTAGGCAACTCCACCAAATTCATTCCCTTCTCTTCATGTAATTTTGTCCCTGGGATCTTTACTACATGTAGATCCCTTAAGAATATCCTAATACGAGCTAAACCCTAAACTCTAAAAGTCTAAACCCTAAACCCTAAAGCCATCATTTTTTCTTTAAAGGCTCTTAATGAAATTTGGTTGCCTTTGGAAACTTCACCAAATTTTATTCACTTGAGCCATGTCATTTTCTCCTAGGACCTCACTAGATGTAGATCCCCTTAAGCCATTCTATCAACCTAAATCGTAATTCAATTTCTTAAGGGGATCAAAGAAGTTCTTAAAATTTGGTGTTCAAAGTTGCCCAAGGCAACCAAATTTAACAATAATAAGATCATGCAAGATTATATAATATTAATAGTTAATTTGTATTTTCATTCCAAGTAACATGTGCCTTAGACATATAAGTAGGCTTGCATATAGTTTTATCATTTTGTATTCAATTATTTAAGGCCATTTATATTGAATGGTTTAAAAGGTATTTCTAAACATAATCTTGCATATTGAAATTACAAATCTAATGCGGGCTCACTCATATCTTAAAGATCACATGGATCATTCAATAATATTCACAATCCACCTCCCTCCCGTCCATCACCACCTTCTGCCTCCACCTCCACCCCACTCCCACCTCATAGCCCCACCTCCACCACCTGAAATCAATGAACATGCTCATTTGCAAGCACAAATCAATGCCAATGTTAGAACCATCCAAGATCAAATCAACATTATTCAAAATGAAGAATGTGTCGCACCTCCTGTGAGGATGTTTGCATCTAGGATGCAAACCCTTGTTGATGTTGTTAAGGCTATGGATGGGATCATAGATGAGCATCAACAATGGCTAGAGGAGAGGAGAACTCCCGATTCTGAAAAGGAAAACACAAAGAAATGAAGATCTATGTAGTAGAGAGCCACAATAGTTTCTAAATTAAGACAATGATCTTAAATAGATATGAATTTATAAATTTAGTGAACGATGGATATTTTGTGTGATGAATTTATAAATTTGGTTCCAGATGGATATTTGTAGTGACATGAATTTATGATTTTGGTTCTATATGGATATTTTTAGTGACATGGATTTATGAATTTGGTGGAATTTATGAACTTATAATGAATAATATATAATAGTATATATTTTATGACTATCTACTAGATGATGATTTCTCCTGCTGAAAATTTGTAATATATATGTGTGTGTGTGTATTAGACATAAAATGAGCTTTTGTGAATGTTTCAAGTTTATTATTTAGTATGTATGTGCATGTATTAAAAATTTGCATATATAGTTCTTAAATTTTGAAATTTGTATGCATGAAAATTATGCATCATATTTTTATTTTAAATGTACATGTGCATACATTTAATTTTGAATTTTGTATGGACATGCTCTTGAGTTGAACAATCAATGTATATATATGTGCATTTCAATTAAATATATGATCTTAATATATATGTTGCTCATCCTATTTCAATTAAATATATGATCTTAATATATGTATGCACGTGGACTATTTTGTATGATTTAATGCAGGTGCACATTTATATCGAGCATATCATGGATGATTTTAGCATTGACGATATCATCAATCCACCACCTCAGCCACAGCCACATCCACTTCCCCCTCCACCTAATATGCCACATCTAGCACCTATCGCATCTGACGAGGCTCGCTTGAGAGCACGAATAAATGATCAAGTTTCATCCTTACAAAATAAAATCAATGCTATGCAAATTCAAGCATTGATTCCTCCATGTGCGAGACGTTTTGCATATGTGATGCA
>VDFB02379183.1:0-27581 GCA_007258455.2 Sequoia sempervirens
TATTGTTGTTCATCATGTCAGATGAGAAAAGTTGATGCAACAACAAAAAACCACAAGAAACCCATGTTGAGACCACAATTAAAGTGAACTCACACGCTGCATGAATGAATCTAACCACATTTGATGCAGATTTAAAATTCTAGTTGTTGATCCCTCAGTTAGATCAAATGATCAAAAGGGCATCTTCAAAACAAGCTAACATAGTCACCCACATGGCAATAAAGGGCCCACCATACCATGAGTTTCCAAGGAAGTCCACGTGGTGGTCGCCTGCGATATCACAATCAGTAAAGATCTTGCAACTTTAGATCACACAATGGCGGGCAACCATAGATCTTGAACATCGGTGATCTCATTCCCTCAACATAGTTTCTAGCCTTATCATTATCCATCGAGCAGCTTTCCCAACAAGATTATAACAAATCCATCGATTTAAAACATGTGCACCTTAAGAACACTTTAGTAACCCACCTTTTTATGTATTTAAGGTCAAATTAATGTACCACAGTATTTCCTTTATTCCTTTGGCTTCATCAGATGAGACACATGGCACCTGCCTGTGATATAATGATCAGTAAAAACCTTGTAAATTTTGATCACACGATGGCGGGGAACCATTGATTTTGCAATATTTGATCGATGACCACTCAAAATTTATCACCTTTGGCCTCTCCAGATAAGACACATGGTTCCCACTCGTGATATTGTAATCGACCAAAGTAGTGTGGTGCAGTCATCACGGGATTGCGGGGAGCAGTTGGGATCAAAATACAGTACATCAATGGTTGCATAAATTTCATCCTTCAGAAAGGGCACATGATGGTAGGCAATCGTTGATATCTAAAGGTAATTGATCAATGGTAGCTTGAATTTGATCCCTCTGCAAAATAAAAAATTTATTAAAAGGATAAGGGGACATCACTAGGCAAATAGTAAACAATGACATAAGTTGTTTTTAAATGATGAAACACGAGGTCATCCAAGAATTAGGAAAATAAAACCCAGCAAAGGAAATAAAATATTTGAGACAAAAGGGACCTAGCCTAGATGAAATGATAAGACATAAGATGTTTTAAAACCCCTCAAAAAGTAACAATGAAATAGATCCCAACCAAGGCATAAAATAAACACAAGGGTTTTACATGAAAATAAAGTTAAACCTCAACCCAAGGAAAAAATTTGACACCATGAAAGACTGGTAACATAAGGCAGATGTATCATGGAATATTTGGAAGGAAAGGAACAATATAGAGTGTTTAGGGAAAAATAGAAGTCAGAGGGGGACTTGTTTGAAAAAATTGCTAGGGCTATAAAGGAAAATTTATCTTTAACCTCAAGAAAAATGGATGATAAAGTTACTTGGTCTCCTTTTGATTTTGCTACTGCTGATAAGTGGAATTTAAATTTAGTTGCTGTAAATGTCCCCATGCCGGCCTTTTGTGGGAGGGAGAATGCTAGCTAGATTTTTCCACCTTTGGGTTGGATGAAAGCCAATTTTGATGGTGTTGCAAAATGCAACCCCGGGAAAGCTAGTAGTGGGTGTGTCTTAAGGGACAATTCGGGGGCTTTTATTGCAGTTTTTGCTGTGGACATTGGTACCCAAACTAATCATGTTGCGGAAGCTGTTGGGGCTTATCACGCGGTTAAATTGGCTTTCAATATGAATACAAAATGTCTTTGGTTGGAGGGTGATTCGAAGAATATAATAAACTGCATTCTAGGGATTACCCCTACTTCGTGGACCATTAAAAAGTGGATTGAAGATACAATTGCCTTATTAAGTAAATTCGACAAAGTGAAAGTTTCCCACACCTATAAAGAAGCCAATAAGGTGGCAGATTAATTTGCCAATGAAGGGGTTAAGAAGGGCGGGGAAAACACGTGGAGGAAGAATGATTACCTCCATTATGAGGTGAAAGCTCTAATTTATTATGATTCTACGCATGGTAGAGAAGCTTGTATGCACCTTGATGAAGCAGATAAAGGTTCGATATGTCAATTTCATTAGATTTAATGGGACCGACGTCATTTTCCTTTTTAAGAAGAGTCTCTGGCACGCTTTCTGGGTGTTTGGGAAAATATGCTTAAATGAGACCCAGAGCAATTGTAGGATTTGGTATAACAGAGCTGTAAAGATGGGGGGAGAGAGAAAATGTGTTAAGCTGAGTAGCTTTCAAGAGCACAGAAAGAACGCTAAAGCTTGGGAAAAAATTGAAAAGGGAGGTTTAGTCCCATTTCTAGAAAAACTCCATGGTACTGATGAGGTGGCGCTGGACTATTTCACCAAAAACTAGAAAAATGGTGAGATTGTGTTGTTTGGCAGGAGTGTTAAGCTGAATGAGAAAATCATTGGTGAGATCACTGGTCTTTTGACTAAGGGCATGAAATTTTATTAGGACCGTCAGTTCTCTAATGAAGCGGTTATCAGATTTCCTAAAAAAGATAAGGAAAAGGCTAAACTGGTTAAGGTTGCCAATAGCTACTTTGATGTGGAGTCCATTATATCATTTTGGAGGAAAGTTCTGAGAGTCATTATGGAGTACATCATGGTGGATGGGTGCTTCACCAGGGCGTATGGTTATCACTTTGCCATTTTGAACCACTTCCGTCACAAGGTTCGTATCTCTTTGCCTTTTTTTTTATTCTCTTCTCTAAAGAATTGCCTTAATGAAGTTGAAAGAAACCCTAGGCAAACTTCTATTATTCACCTTGGTCTTGTCAGGCTCATCTATGAGCATTTTCAAAATTTACCTGCTTTGACTAAAAATGTTGCTATTGAGGAATTGGAAGATGAGGACATAGAAAGTAGCAAGGAGAACAATCCCTTGGCCCCTCCTGCTTTTTCCCTTGTTGGGTCTAAAACCACTGTTCCCCAGTCCCTTTCTTGTCAGAATGTCCTTATGGGATCTGCTCCACCTCTTTGTCCTAGTCCGCAGCGTTCGCTTGGTGGCCCCATCCTGGGTTTTGCTTCACTGTCTTGTCTTAATCCCCAACCGTCTCCTGGTTTCTCTACCTCGGGTTTGGTCTCTGGTTTTAAAGGTACCTCAGTTACAAAATTGGTTTCGTACTCTGGGAATTCTCTGGAAATTCATTCTGATAAACCTATGGTCAGTAAATAGTTGGACCCTAGTGCTTCTGTGTTTGGAAGATTTATGAAGGCCCCTAATCAGGGCGATATCAATTATGCCCTGAATAACCTTAGGCCTGAGGACATAATGGGTGTGGTGGAAAAAAGTACTAATGGTTTTTTAGCTGTTCTTAAGTGGGCCCAGAAGGAAGTTTGTGATTTGAATGATCATAATAGGGATCTCAGCAATAGAGTCAGGGATCTGGAGCAGAAGGTTAGCTAGAATTTCAATGAAAAGGATGGACAAGACACCTCCTTACCAGGGAAAAGACAATAGTTGCAGGAGGAAAGATTAACTAAGCTGGAGAGAAATATGTCCAAGATTGGCCAAAACATCAGGGCCACTATGGCAAATAATTATAAAATTGCTAGGCACAACACCATTATTATCAATGCTATGGTGGAAAAGTTGGAAAATAATCAAAAGGGCTCATTAGTCGTGGACTTGGATGCGGACAAAGGTTGTAGCAGAGCTACTGTTGAAGGGGTTTCGACTCACACCCTGGCTAATACGAAGAGGAAGGCCCCTGCTTCTCCACATACGGTTCAAATCCTCAAGCAGGGGTTAAAGGATATGAGTGAAGTTGAAAAGGAAGCCAAGGAATTGATGAATACCTTGGAGTAGTGCTGCTGTTGTTGTTTTTGGGTTTTTGGCGATCCTTTTTTTGGGCCCTGTTGTCTCTCTTTGCTGTCGTTTCCTTTTTTGGGAATATTGTCTATTTGTTCGAACTTTGTTTGATCTATCTTTTTTTATTTTAACTTTGTGGTTTCAAGTCCCTATAAAACCTGTTTTTTCCTTTTTAAAAACATAAGGCAAATGTAGGAATGGAACACAAGGAGTAAAAATTTGAAGTTCCACCACTATGTATACTCATAATATCTCACTTTAGGTTAAGAGTATTCCATCACACAGATGCACTATCCTAGAAAACTACCATATTAGAGACTCGACAGACCTTGAATAAAATTATTATTTATTTCCATTAGTGTAAATGAATTCTTAAAATTGAAATAACAAAGCTTAAAGTATTTTGTGTATCATTCTTCATCTTGAATCACATGTCCAATTCAATATTTAGCTCAGCTGACTATAACACATACTAAGGAAAAAATCATGACTTATCTAAGAGAAGAAAAGAATTATAACATGTATGAAATCAGTAGTATAGTATTAATTGAATATCCGAAACTGGGGGACTGTTAGAGTGTCACTTTGTAACACCCAACTCACTATATCTACAAAACATCACTTCCTTATGTAGTCTTGTATCATTTTATTACAAACTCATGATCTCCTTTCAATGTTTAATAAGTTCATTAAATTCAAGCATAAAATGAAAGCATACATTTTGTGCAAATGACAAAAGGATGAACCAAACTGCCATTAACACTTTCATTCATAACTTTGCTAAAAAATGTACAAGAGAGCAACACTTTGAAAACTTAGTTTCTTTTATATTTTTGATATTGCATTACACAACCATATTTAAAAATTCATACATAGTATAACTTTCTTCTTAAATTTCTATCTCATACATTACTCAAATATATATTCACCTTCTACTTAGCTTCTTGAGCATAGTATCTACTGTGACTTTACTCTGGACTCAAAAAATTTTGAACTCTCTTTTTTAGCCTTGTAATCCCCTTTATATAAATAGGGGAGCGACAAGCAACTGATTGAATTTACAATTTCATTCTCATTTCAATTCATTTCAAAATCTAATTTCAACTAACTCATTGAAGGACTCCCTAAGTGGTTTCATATGTAATCATTTGAGAATAGGGAAGGACAAAAAGGAAAAAAACATACAAGGAGTCATTGTCATAGTATTCTTTTTCTTGGAAAAAAAATATTTCAACCATATTATCATGGAGACCACCACATTAGCAAGGGAAAAAAAAGACCAACCATGAACACATGAAAACAAATACCTCCTATGCAAAGACCATGGTGTCATCAAAAACTAAAACCAAGGCCCTATTTGGAGTCGTCGACATCTAAAAATGCCCAACCACTCCTAGTTCTTATTGTAATTGGAGGTATTACCAACACATCATCATCAAAGCTATCATAAGGCACCAAGGAATAGACATATTGGCCATAGTCTAAGTCTATCTTAGCTTCAACATCTGAAGGAGTATCCCAAAGCACAATAAGAGAACTCTACTATCCTAGGCTAGTCTAGTAGCCTTTTCCTTCTTTTTGGCCTTCTTCACTGGCAACACTAGTTACTTGCCTTTGAATTCAGCTTCTCCCCCCAAAAGGGTCCTTTTTTTCAAGCGGTAAGTACTCTGCACAATTGTCTTCTTCTTATGGCATCTAGCCCTCCATTTTCCCTTTGCAAATTTAGGAGAACTGCAGTTTCCTGCTCAATTCCCTCATCATGGCATTTAGAAATACTTAACTAACTAGACCTCCTACTAGGTGGAGTCACCTCACCAGTTTCTCCCATCTTGTCAAGGTTATTAGAATGAAAATTTAAAATACTTTTGATTTAAAACCCACAAGAGAATTATCCCAATCCTAGTGATAACCACCAACTCAAATAGTAAAAGTCCTGAGTGTACCAGAGAACTAAAATTCATACAAACTTAACTAGGAAAAGAAAATTTTAATGTAAATAGACCTGTATCCTATACACCTCACCCAACATAAACTGCAGAGTGAAAATATAGTGAGAATAATCACTAATCATCTTGCATTAAATAGAGATTTTGAGCATGCATAATTAATGTTGCAGAACTCCTCGTGCAAGCGAACTAGTGGCTTATCAACTTGGCTCTAAATCTGGACCATTGATCTAAAAGAAATTAAAATTTCATCTAAGCTGGCCATGAGCATCATTTTTTTGGCTATTATCAACTTTCTTATTGAAAACAATGATGCTACCTCAAACATTGACACGTTATTCTTGAATTTTGGATTAATCATATATGTCCTGACAATTAGCTAGTATCGCCAACCTAATCCATGCTCTTCATTAGTATTAGAAAAGTACATAAGGCCATTTTAGAGAGAAACTTTCTTTATATTCCTTATCACTTCATCGTTGATTTTCCCTCATTCCTAGGTTGCTCATTAGTGATGAAGCTACTTATGTGATGATTTCCTATCCATTGGATGATCCTACTTTATAATTTTATCAATGGCCATCTAGTCTTCTCGCCGATTTCCTTTTGCTTTACGAGAGATCCCCAAGATCTTGCCATATTTCCCTTTTCAATGGTAGTTGTCACTCATCATTGATTTACTTTATCATTTCTCAATTCTATCAACGATGAAGAAATCCTTGTGATGACCTTTAGCCCCCAATTCTATGGCCTACTCCTAGTCACATCTATCCAAGCATCGTGCATCACCAATGCAAACCTCAGACCTATGATCTCATCAACAATGAGAGATATTGTGGAGGTACCAGATCTTGGACACATGTAGCTACAAAAACAAATGGTGCTAAAGATATCATCCACAATATCATATCAAATTAGTTAAAAATAAAAACCCTTTTAAAAGGCACTCATCGCTTATCACTATTTTGGAATTTAAGTCTTGAAACAAATCTGCAATGAGTCATAAGGTCTATGTTCATTGCTAATACCCCTCATACATCATGCAAGCAATTAGTGATGAACAATTTACAATAGTCATAGGTTTTATCGTGCATCGCTAATGTGAGAATTAATCTTCACAACATATCTGTAATCATATGGAACATATCGCTCATCACCAAATTTTCTTCTTAACAACTATTAGCGATTAGTAATGAGAGCCTAAGACTAAAAAAATTGCTCATCGCTATTAGAAATTGGGATGATCAATTATCATTAGCGATGAGCGATATCAAAGGAGAGTATCGTCCATCGCTCATCACTAATTCAATGTGTAAACTAATGAATAAATCAACGATGAGTGATAAGAACGTAAGGGCCATTGGGACTTAAGTGCAAGATTTAGGATGTTCTCATAAGTTGTTCTAAAGAGGAGACATCTCTAGGGAGGAATGAGAACAATAGTCTTACAACATTGGAATCATGTAGAACTAGAGGACATAATGATCAAAAAGATCATCTCCTTAACCCTATAGAAATAAATGATTCAACCTTATACAAGAGAAAGACTAGTAGTATGATGATAATCACATGATAATGTAAGTATGAAAATTCCCTCCCTTTTTGTGATCGACAACAAACATTTATATAGCTAACAACAAAATAGAATGCCATGCAACTAAAAACAAAAACCCTAACCCTCATTAAAACCCTTCATCAGATATGAAAAAAAAATTAAATAGAAAATTCTAGGGTTTCAATATGAGCACTTCAATAATTTTATAAATTTTTTTTGAAAATGTCATCAGTGGCTCTTTTTGGGGACATTTTTTCATCAGTGAATACATCAAGAATTTAGATCCTTTCGAGAAGTAGACCAAGTGCCTACTCCATTAGGTAACAAAGTCAAAAGATCATCTCTTCTCCCATTGCTTTGGTTCGACAAACCAAACCATATATCTGATGGCCAAAGGCCATTAAAAGTATAGGCCTTTTCTTACCTCTGTCATATACAAAATTTTCATCACTTCTGACTAAATCCATCCTAAAAACATCACTGGAATATGCCCAACTGAACATGCTAGCAGTTCTAACAAATTTGTAATCACCATGCATTTGAGAATTAGGCATACCTTGGAAATATTGTATTGCTAGTGGTAGAAACTCATATTTTTTACCATTTAAAACATTGTTAAGCTCAAAACAACCTTCCTCAATTTTTTTCCCATTACCACAATGTAGGGAATTTACATGCGGCTAAAAAATTTGGCACTCATAATTTGCCAAGTAGCTAGTACTACCAGTCTCAATCTTCATAGTAGTTTGTATATTAAAAGTAAAACAGTCATATATCAAAATATTATGCACCTCATGCAAACTATCTCCAAATGTGTGTAGAGAACCACACTCATACATTGGCACATATTGTAATTGTGCTTCAAAAAGTTAGTGTAAAGAATCATCAAGAATCTCTACCTTATCCTTATCCTACTCACTTTGACATCCTCTAAACACAACGTGTCAATATATTTAGCATTTATAGCTTGTTCAAAAGTGAGTAATTCTAGTTAAAAAATATAATCTATTTTTATTTTGAATCAACCCCCATATCCACATAAAAAAAATCATAACTAGGTTCATCCAAAATAGAAAACAAATACTTGCTTAAATTTTCTTTGACTTTCACAACCTGACTTATTAGATGTACAAACCTCATCATGTCTGTTGTTCTCAACTAACTGATACAGGCTTCTCAACATTCATTAGTCTTCACGCTACTATGTTCATTGTTCAAAACATTATTGAAATCAATCAATTGCTTTTTATTATCCACATTACCACAGTGTTGATCAATTAGTTCATAGATATAAGGAATATTAGATGCCCATGTTTCATGTTTTGTATAACAAAGACTATCATTATTGTCAAAATCAATATGAATATTACATAATAACTAAGGGCTATCTATACATGCATATTTCTGATATTCAATAGTTAACAAGTTTGAAATTTGTTCACTATTTAGTAAGTCATAATCCTAATCCACTCCTTCAACCATCTCTCTCTTGACCTTTAGTAGAAACACATGCTTTTCCAAGTTGCAATTCAGGACATACAAATATATTTTCACCAAAATCTAGAAACTCCATGCATTGGGTTTCATCACTGATCTAATCCTTTATATCCTTTTGCAGGTGAAGGGAAATATTCTCATAATTATGAGTATGAGTGCTTTTAATTTTCTACTTCTCAAGTATGCTCTTATCTACATTTGAAAATACATGTATCTGATCATTTGTATCCACACAATTGTTGGTTTCATCCACATTCTTATCCACAATTGAAGACAACATACCTTGCACATATTCATTCCTCATCTTTTCCATATTATCTAGACATGTGTAGACCATCTTCATATTCAATATTTTGAAGTCCTTAATCAGTGCACTAGATCCCTCCTCAAAAGCTTCAAAATACAAATGGATACAATCTGATGTACTAGGTCTAAAACTTTCAGGGATTAGTGCAAGATTAGTAGCAAATATGTGATTAAAAGAAAGGCTTGACTCATTATCCTGCTTCTTTAGCTTTTTTAACTTTGTGACAAAATCAAAGGGTTGTTTTGCAAATTATTTCCTCCAAGCATCTACTAGATTATCCCAATAGGGAAAATACTTCTTAGGAAAACTTAAGTACCAGTCCCTTGCACTAGCTTCCAGAGATCTAACAAAAAATCTCATTCACATATCTTTATCTTTAAACAAATTTCTTACCATAAAACTATAGAAACTTTGGATATACATTGCATCTCCTTCACACACACTGTATCCATTAAATCTAGGAATTTTCTTATAGATTCGAGATGAAATTATTTAAACCTTGTAATCAATCCATGAAAAATCTAATTGATCATACAATGGGTCAAAATAATTGACAAGAGGTACAACAACCTAGTTAACAGATTTATTATGATTATCTCTTAACTGGGCTTGCATAGCCATTTGGTGCCTTTTGTTCATCTCTTTAACTCCCTTTTTAAACACAACTTTCCATTTTGGCCTTATCCTAGAATTGTTTTCACTTGAATTACTACACTTTTTAATATCAACTACCTAAGAATAGTCAGATTTATGAAGCTTCTTGACAATATCCATCCAAGTTTCTAGTGGCATGGTTACATCTTTTTGATCATCCATGGATGTATGCAAACTAGAGTTTAAATAATTATACATAATTACAACCATGACTATATAAAACATCAGTAGGATGATTTATACATTAGAAGGGAGTCCAGGAGATGCATAACCTAGAAGCTAATACTATGGATGTTTTAAACTCCTTAGGCTAGTTGTTGCTGGTTTTTTGTCTAGTCTTTTTGGTGGCCTTTGATGGCCTTCATTTGGTGGCTACTGCTATTTAATGGTTCTTTTCTCTTTTCAATTTTTTTTTTTTGGGTACTTTAATGCTTTATCTTTTTTCTTTTTGTTAACTTTGTGGTTCGGGTCCCTGTAAAACCCCTTTTTTCCTCTATCAAAAATATCAGTAGGATGATTAACAGTATGATAATAACTCAAGATTGAAATAGATGATAATGCAAATGAATAGAAAACCCTAAGATATTCAACTTTATCTTTAGCCAATCACAATAGCAAGTGTGAATACTCTGACAAATATTTTAAGTGGAACAACAATTGATTTTCAACATGTTAGGTTCAGCAAAATGAGACTATGCGAACAACCATGTACCTTCATACCTCCAGTTTCTATAATTTTGAATAAAGCACTTTCAGGTTATGATACATAACAACATTCCTTCATATGATAGAATTTAGAGAAGTGTTACCACCTCTTAGATGACAAGAAAATCTTTGAAGCAAGACTATATTTCTTTGATTTCTCCCCAGCAGAGTCACTTCACGTCATTTATGAATTTGAGGCTGCTATGCATCAATTTACAGATCTAAAACTTCCTCAACAATCTAAACCAGAAGTTTATTGTGCTCTGACTCCTTTCAAATGGTCTTCAACAACTTTACATGATAGATGAAAAATTGTTCCCTAGCGAAGTTGCCATTTCTATTGGTTATTTTTTTAGAACCAAACTTAATCTCAATCCTATCCTATCAACTTGCCACAACTCAATTATTAGCTAGGTTGAGGATTTTCCAACACCTAAGGGAAGTAACTAGTACCACACTTCTTCTCTTTAGGCTATGTGAAACCCAGGGAGGGAAATCCCATGTATACTCATAATATCTCACTTTAGGTTAAGAGTATTCCATCAAAAAGATTCACTATGTCAGAAAACTACCATATTAGAGTCTTGGATGACCTTGAATAAAAGTATTATTTATTTCCAAGAGTGTAAACACTTTCTTAAAATTGAAATAATCAGGTTTAAAGTATTTTGTGTATCATTCTTTGTCTTGAATCCCAAGTCCAATTCAATATTTAGCTCAGCTGACTGTAACACATACTGATGAAACAATCATGACTTATCTAAGAGAGGAAAAGAATTATAACATGTATGAAATAAGTTGTACATTATTAATTGAATATCAGAAACTAAGGGACTATTAGAGTGTCACTTTGTAACACCCAACTCACTATATCTACAAAGCATCACTTCCTTATGTAATCCTATATCATTTTCTTAAAAACTCATGAGCTCCTTTCAACATTTAATCAGTTCATTAAACTGAAGCATAAGATGAATTTATACATTTTGTGCAAATGAAAAAAGCATGAACATAACTGCTATTAACACTTTCATTCATAGCTTTGCTAAAAACTGTATAGGAGAGACACTTTGAAAACTAAGCTTCTTTTATATTTTTGATATTGCATTGCATAGCCATATTTAAAAATTCATATGTAGTACAACTTTCTTCTTAAATTTTTTTTTTGTTATATTACCTGAATATATACTCACATTCTACTTAGCTTCTTGAGCGTAGTATTTACTGTGACCTTACTCTGTACTTAAAAATATCTTAACTCTCTTTTTTAGCCATGGAATCCCTGTTATATAAACAAGGGAGTGACAAGAAACCAACTAAATTTATAATTTCATTCTCATTTCAATTCATTTCAAAATATAATTTCAACTAACTCGTCGAAGGACTCCCCAAGCAATTTCATAGGTAATCATTTGAGAACAGAGGAGGACAAAATGGAAAAAAAACATGTGTTAAACACAAGGAGTCATTGTCATAGTATTCTTTTGCTTTGAACAAAAAATAATTTCAACCATATTATCAAAGAGGCTGCCACATTAGCAAGGGAATGAAAAGACCAACCATGAACACATGAAAACAAATACCTCCTATGCAAAGACATGGTGTCATCAAAAACTAAAATCAAGTAAAGGCCTTATTTGAAGTTGTAGAACATTTGAAAATTCCCAACCACTCCTAGTTTTCATTGTAATTGGAGGTATTACCTACACATCATCATTATAGCTATCATAAGGCAGCAGCAAAAGAACATATTGGCCATAGTCTAAGTCTATCTCAACTTCAACATTTGAAGGAGTATCCAAGAGCACAATAAGAGAACTCTACTTTCCTATGCTAGTCTGGTGGCCCTTTTCCTTCTTTCTAGCCTTCTTCACTGGAAATGCTAGTTCGTTGCCTTTGAATTTAGCCACTCCCCTCAAAAGGGTCCTCTTTCTCAAGCAGTAAGTACTCTACACAATTGTCTTCATTTTATGGCCTCTAGCCCTCCTTTTTCCCTTTGCAACTTCAAGAGAAACTATGGTTTCCTACTCAATTACATCCTCTTGGAATTTAGACATACTTAATCGACTAGACTTCTTAATAGGTGGAGTCACCTCACAAGTTTTTCCCATCTTGTCAAGGCTAACAAAATGAAAATTTAAAATACTTTTGATTTAAAACCCACAAGAGAATTATCCCAATCCCAGTGATAACCACCAACTCAAACAGTAAAAGTCCTAAGTATGTATACCAGAGAACTCAAATTCATACCAACTTAATTAGGACCAAAAAATTCAACTGTAAATAGACTAGTATCCTTTACACCTCACCCAACATAAACTACAGAGTGAAAGATAGTGAGAATAATCACCAATCATCCTACATTAAATAGAGATTTTGAGCATGCAAAATTAATGATTTAGAACTCCTCGCACAAGCGAACTGGTGGCTTATCAGCTTGGCTCTAAATCTGGACTATTCATCTAAAAGTAATTAAAATTTCACCTAAGGTGGCCATGAGCATCGTTTATCGTCTATTATCAACTTGTTTCTTGAAAATATCAATGCTACCTCAAACATTGACATGTTATTCTCTAATTCTAGATTAATCATATAAGTCTTGATAATTAGAATGTATCACCAACCTAATCTATGCTCTTCATTAACATCGGTGAAGTACATAAGGCCAGTTTAGAGAGAAATTTTCTTTATATGCCTTATTCCTTCATCGTTGATTTTCCCTCATGCCTAGGCTGCTCATTAGTGATGAAGCTACTTATGCAATGATTTCCTATCCATTGGATCATCATAATTTTGAATTTTATCAATGGTCCTCTAGTCTTGTTGCTGATTTCCTTTTTCCTTACGAGAGATCCCTAGGATCCTATCAGGTTGCCCTTTTTAGTGGTAGTTGTTGCTCATCATTGATTTACTTTATCATTTCTCAATTCTATTAACAATGAAGAAATTTTTGTGATGACCTTTAGCCCCTGATGTTATGGTTTGACTCCTAGTCACATCTATCCAAGCATCATGCATCGCCAATGAAAACCTCACACCTATGATCTCATCAATGACAAGAGATATTATGGAGGTACCAGATCTTGGACACGTGTACCTACAAAAAAAAATGGCACCAAACATATCACCCACAAGATCATATCAAATTAGTGAAAAAATGAGAACCCCTTAAAAGGAACCCATTACTTATCACTATTTTAGAACTTAAGTCCTCAAAAAAATCTGTGATGAGTGATAAGGTTTACGTTCATCACTAATACCCCTCATACATTATGCAAGAAATTAGTGATGAACGATTTACAATACTTATAGGTTTTATCGTGCATCCCTAATGTGAGAATCACTCTTCACAACATATCCATGATCATATGGAACATATCGTTCATTTCTATTACAAATTTTCTTCTTAACAATTATCAATGATTAGAGATGAGAGCCTAAGACTAAAAACATCGCTCATCACTATTAGAAATTGGGATGATCAATTATCATTAGTGATGAGCGATATCAAAGGAGAGTACCATTTATCACTCATCGCTAATTCAAGGTGTAAACTAATGAATAAATCAACGATGAGCGATAAGAACGTAAGGGCCATTGGGACTTAAGTGGAAGCTTTAGGCACATGCTCATAAGTCGTTATAAAGAGGGGACTTCTCTAGGACGGCACGAGAACAATAGGCTCACAACATTGGAATCATGTGGAACTAAAGGACATAATGATAAAAAGATCATCTCCTTATCCCAATAGAAACAAATGATTTAGCCCTATACAAGAGAAAGACCAGAAGTACGGTGATAGTCACATGATAATGTAAGTATGAAAATTCCCTCCCTTTTTGTGACTGACAACAAACATTTATACAACTAACAACAAAATAGAATGTCATGCACCTAAAAACAAAAACCCTAACCCTCATAAAAACCCTTCATCAGATATGACAAAAAAATTTAAATAGAAAATTCTAGGGTTTTAATATAAGCACTTCAAGAATTTTGCCATTTTTTTTTTAAAGTTCCATCAAGTTCAAGGGGATTTATACCTTCAAGTGCATTTCAATTTTAATAATATTATACAAATAACATGCCACACCCTAACCATACAAATCTAGGCAATTTACTTCAAGGGGATATATATCTCCTTGAAACAGATCAACTTTCATGTAGCAAGAAATCTTTGAAAGAGGATTAATTTGCAATATTTCACCATTCTTTTCCTGCAACATTCTTCTTGGATATCTTTTCATGTGTAATGTTCATCATATTGTTTATATGTCACAACCAATAATTTTTTTGGAGGATAAGATTATATTCCACATGTATTTGAGTTAGATAAAAAAAATCTTGTCTAAGGGGTTATCATATATAAAACTGCATAATAACATAAATTTGTTGTAAATATCCCTCTCTATATGAATTGATTGAGATTTTTTCTCTTTCCTACTCTATTTATAAACTGCTCTATTATAAAACATAAAACTCTCCAATTTGGGGTGTTTTATCCTGAATAATTATAAAAATTTGAATCATTGTTATATTAATCAATGTATTGAACAAGTTTATATTCAAAATGCTTCTGCATTGCTTCCTAATATCTTGAATTTGCATCATTGTTATATTAATCAATGTATTTAACAAGTTTATATTTAAAATACTTATGCATTGCTTTATGATCTCCTACAAGTTGCAAACTTTGATGTCTCTGTCCTCCTAGTAGGCCATGGGAGAGTGATTGAGGAATGGGACCCCTAAATCAAGATAATAAAATCTCAACATCTTTCATGATGACTCCCAAATCTAGTGCATTCAACCTCTCTGTTTGATTAAATAGGGTTATGAATGGTTTTCCATTTCGCCAAAGGCCCCCACTGAGACAATACCCTAAAATTTAGCCCCCAAAATTAGCAAGAGTAACAATAGAGCAAGGAATACCTATATCATGCCAAATATATTCATGATTAGGCCAAATGCATGTCCTTGGGTCCCAATATCAGGGATGTTATGTATTTTGTATGTTAGTATAGTGTAAGCATATCTCATTTTCATTCATCAAAATCTAATATGAAGAACTATATGGAAAATTGTAAGGAATCTAAATTTTATATATATGTGTGATATGTGGACACATATACTAATTTCATTAATTTTATCACCCCACAAATGTAAAAAAAAAATTACTATTTTTATATAAATACTAGTATAGAATAACATATTACAAGATGATTTTTTCCCTAGAAATGCTCTATTATCAATAATTTCATTTATACAAAATGATTTTCAAACCTTAAGCTAGAAAAAGATTAAGGGGAAGCATATTAATATACATTATCTCACATAATTTAACATATTGCATCCACACCTAATTCTTACTGAATTTAGGGGAGAGGGGCTAGTAATATCATAGGACATTCATATTTTTTATTTGAAATGTGGACTGGCCCCTTATCTATCTATAACTAAGGTTTGGAGGTGTGACTCATCATGCAACTTGCCGCATAGCATGAGAAGTGTCCAAAATTTGACTTTTTAAAGATTCAACCAAATCTTAATCATGGTACCCCTAGTAGTCGAACAAAAAATATCCTTTGTTGCTTGTAGAATATCATATTTTTATTTAAAATAAAACTTGTATACAACCTAAATGGACCAAATACCTATTGGTAACCATAAATCTTTGTTATCTCTAGCTTTTATATTCAACACAAATGGACCAATTGTTGAACACATAAAAACTATTTGTTGTTATAAAAATAAAACATAATTATTTAAATTACAACTTATATCAAACAAAAATGGACCAATAGTTGAACACTAAAACTCTTTGAAAATCCTTCACATTTATTAAAAAAATACATGGTATTCATTGTGCTCACCTTTTAAATTTGTGATAGGACAAACTATTAATATTAAATACTGTAATGCTTGTATAGACACGTGAAATTAACATCATGCGCCCAATTCACATTCATCCGCTCATTAAATAAATCGAACGCAGCAAATTCATTCACCAAGTAAATCATGACTATTAAATAAATCAACTTGTCTCACATCAACCTTTAATTAAATAAACAAAACTTTATTTAATTAAATCTCCAAATGCATATTCTATCATTTTCTGATTTAAATAAATCAAATATTTAAGTCAAATTGGTCAAAATCACCTAATCATCACCTAAGCTAATCTAATCCTGATTAACCTAACCTAACCACCCATCACATCCTCTAGATATTTCCACTTGCACAAATAAATCAATTTATTGATTTATTAAAATCATCATTTTCACTCAACATGGCATCTTTGAGGAATATTCCCTCAAGTTTGAATTCAAAAACAAGTGGACATGTACACCCAACAAAGTATTTATGAGCTCTTACATGGCTCTTACATGTCCCTTGCACAAGTCAAACTCAACATTAACTCACAAATTCAAATTTGAAATCTCCCTCTCTTTGGCACATTGGCCAAAATGTGCTCATTCCTCAACCTCTCACAACTTGACAAGTGGCCTCTTCCTATTGGCCAAATATTTATTCCACATTGCTCTCTCATAAGCATTCTTTCAATTTGAGAATCTACAAATAGGGGTGATCCCATAATAGTGGTTTACAATTTTTGGCCAAACTGGACACTGAAATTATTATAATTTTTAACTAAATCTTCACATTCGGGCACCTATAGCGGCTAAACTGTGAGGAATTTGAAGATGGTGCAAACTAGAGTCTCATCAAATTTTGTCTGTAGATTCTAAAAATATTTTTTCAAAATTTTGGAATCAAATTTCACTTTTTCCATCTCCCACGAAAATTGATTTTTTAGAAAATAACATTTTTAAAAAGTGACACACATATAATGTATAACCTTTTTCCATAAGGATAAAATTCTAATTCTTTCAAATTTGGACTTGTAACTCTGATATCTAGTGCTTCCACTTGGTTAGATAGTTTTTTATTGAATATTTTTTCTTAATCAAGTTTCAAAGTCAAACGAATTACAATTCAGACATAGCGCCTAACATAACTTTTTTTGTATATGTCAAAATTTAATTTAATTTTTTTGTTGGATCGAGGACTTCAATATCTGGTGCACTCATATTTTTCAATTTTTTTTTTGATAATCTTCTATTTTTCCACATGTGAAGAACAAAGAAATTCATTTTCGATGAAAAACCTATGTTTAATAAAACTTAAAAAACAAATACATAACAAAACTTAAACATATTAAAATTATATTCATTGGATAGCTTGTTCTGAGGAATATCATAATCATTTGAATTTTTTTTTAAATGAATTTAATTGATCCCCCAAAAGCTAAATCAAAAGTGATTTTTTATCAGCATTTTGATAGATGTAAAGGAGACGCATTTATAGGTATGGTTTAAAACTAGCGAGGTTCTATCCAAGGGGTTTTGATCTAAGGTGATTTGATCAAACTCTCTTCAATTGGAATCCTTAAAATGGAACTTTTTAAGGCTTAAATCATTATATTTTCTAAAAATATATGAATTTAGCTAAAATTCATTCCTCTTAGGAATTGTAAACCACTATTATGACAGCACCCATAGAGACCATCTCCATTGTTCAAGATCCTCCACAACTTGATCTACAACTCCTATGCAAAGTCACTCTCTTCATTTGAGAACTAATTTTTTCCATCTTATCATCATCATCTAGCTTATCTACCAAGGATTGGGAAAGGGCTATTTTCAACAATAGCACCAATCCAATATGAAATAGGGTTTATTTCATGTTTTATATGATTTACTCTATCTTGTAATTTGTTTGCATTTAGAAACATGATTTATTATTTCATATGGATGCTTGATTGTTAGCTTGGTTTTAAAATACTAACCAAATTCAGATTTGGCATCTACATTTGGTGCTAGAAGGAGGGAAGGCTCATTAGATGCACATTATACTCAAATATAGGCTTCTAATTTGTTTTTAAGTATACATGGTTCAAGAATAAGTATTGGTGTATACTTTAAATCTACTTTTTAATTTTCCCTTAAAGTGTATATTGTCCATTTACTTCAAATTTTTGTTTGCACTGATCAAAGTGTATTGGCGTAGATCTATTCGGGATTTGTTTTGATCACCTCTTTCACTTTTCTCATGATTTTGAATGCTTACTATGTGGGAATGAAAATAGCAATATAATGAATCCTATCAATGAGAAAGATGAAAGCCACTTTGTATTTTCCAAATGATGCATAATAACCAGAATTTATTCGATATATTGAAGTGCATCTGGGTATTTAATTTATTTTTGCATTCATGACAGTCGAAGCATTGCAATCTTATTATTTTACTCCTTCCATTGCTCTATTTTTCCTCCATACCTTATTTTACATTGTCAATTTTGGTTTAGGCAGGTAAGCTATTGAGAAAAGTCATCGAGTTTAGATTGATAGCTAGAAATTGCATCTTCTTGAAAGCTTCTAAAAGCATTTTCATGTGCTTTATCTATTCTTCCACTTCTAATAAACATTTTACAAGGGTCATTTGCTTGGAAATTTAGACTTGGACCATTTCATGAAACTGCATTTTTGAGGCATTCTGTTAAACAACTTTCATGCCTTTTCTTTGCTCTCTCTGATTACCCACCCAATGCATTCTTTGATCTTTTCTTTAAGGCGTGACCCATCTCCTCAATGACCTTTATTTTTGTTACAACTGAATGGAATCTATTAAGCTACTTTCTTTTGAATAAATGGCATTACCGCTTATGACAAGAGGAGAGTAAAGAAACACCAGAAAGGAGTGGCATTGAGTTATTTCCTAACCAATTTTAAGCTACTTCACTGCGCACTACCTTTTGCAATGCAAACTCTTTCATATTAAGGAAATGGCTACTAATTTTTCATGCTTTTTACCGCTGGTTTTGGAGTTATACTGCTAACAAAAACATTTTCTAATTATTATCTTCGCATGTTGCCAAAGATTTCAAAACGGGTGACATTCTCCATCAAATTAAATTTGTTTTACGTATTTTTAAGAAGCTTTTTTCCAAACAAATGTGTGTCTTCTATCTTGGCGCAGGAAAATAAAATGTTGCTTTGAAATGGAGGCTTGGCGTGTAGCTTATAAAGCTGTGAATTGTGTTCCTTCCTATCACCAATGCATGATATATTATTATATACATGAACTGTGTTTTATATATAAAAATATATATAAAACAATTTTCATGATAAAAATATAATTGTTTTTATTATCATGAAAATTGTTTTATATATATTTTTATCATGAAAATTGTTTTATATATATATAATAATAATAATTTTTTATGGTTTAATAATAATTTTAAGTGTCAATTTTACGGTTATATAAAAATATAGCAAGTCAAATGATACGGTCTAATAAATTTTTAGGTTGTAATATACCGTCCAAAATGCAAAAAACGGTCAAATAGACCATCAAATTCCAGGCTTGATCCACACCTTGCTAGGGTTTCCTTAAGTGGTATTTACTTTATGGTTTTGACTATAGGTTTTCTGAAGGCATTCTATTTCAACGATCAGATTTTATAGGATTCTCCAGTGCAAACATAGAAGTTGTTGCTATGGGCGATAGTGACATATTCTATGAGGCACATTAGATACTTACTTGCAGGTCGCAAGTACTTTCTTTCGGTGGTAGAAGTAAAACACGTGTGAACCAAGTTGTCTAGCTACTGCGCATTAAATCCACCAAACATATGATCTCCTACATGGAGATATCTTTCAAGACACGCTTTTGAGGTTTAATATATTTTAATGCAAATCCTTAGTTGATGTTCTTGGACAAGTCATTGAAAATCAGAAACCAGGATGGCATCGATGGATTGGGGTCAACTGGTGGCGGTTGGATGATTACTAAATCCACAAAAACATAGTTAAAGCAATATACATGGTTAATAACATAGTTAAAGCAATATACATGGTTAATATAAGCTTGTGGATCAAACTTTTATTTTTCATGCTAAATAAACTAGTGTATAAAATGTGGTGTCATATTTAATCCTGCTATCTAATTATTTTTTATCATATGGTTTCTTGGGATTTCTTAAAATTTGATTTATGGCATTTTAACCATTGTTTTCTTTTGCTATTTTAATAGGTACTTTGCATAGAGTAGATAAATCACAAGCAAATTTGAGTTCGAAAGTGAGCATTGGACACTAAATCTAAAAAAAAAAATTTAAATGCTCATTGGAATGGTCTAGAATATCTATTTTCGACTTTCATTTTCTGTTTTAGGCCAACTAGACCATTCTTTTTACTCAAAGTTGGCTAAAAATTGAAAATCAGAAACATACTAAACATTTGCTTTGTGGGATAAAATTGAACAATTAACTTTGCACTTCAAATTTGGTACACTAAAAAGAATCATATCATTGCTATGTGGATCTAAAATGAACAAATGCTTCTTTGTCTTGTAAATACTTACACAAAGTAATGTCATTAAAAAGATGTATGCACTTCTCTTGCACCTCACAACGATCTTGAGAATCAAATGGATTTTGATGACATTAAATTGTGTAATTAATTACCTCCACACTTGAGTTTGGGTTTAAAAATTGGACAAAATCTTGTGCGAGTGTGGATAAATTTATTGCATGTGTTCTTCCTTTGTTTCTAAACAAAGGTTGATCAAAATATGAATAAGTTTATTCACTTTTGTTTATCCTAGAGGGCCTGCCTTGGGGAAAAGGTACTCACCCAAGGGAATGACTCAACTGGTAAGACTCTAAAGCCAAGAGTATTTCCAACTGAGATATAAATGTGGACGGGTGCTGTCATAATAGTGGTTTACAATTCCTAAGAGGAACAAATTTTAGCTGAAATCACATATTTTTAGAAAATATAATGATTTAAGCCTTAAAAAGTTCCATTTTAAAGATTCCAATTGAAGAGGGTTTGATCAAATCACCTTAGATCAAACCCCCTTGGATAGAACCTTGCTAGTTTTAAACCATACCTATAAATGCGTCTCCTTTACACCTATCAAAATGCTGATAAAAAATCACTTTTGATTTAGATTTTGGGGGATCAAATGAATTCATTTAAAATTTATTTCAAATGATTATGGTATTCCTCAGAACAAGCTATCCAATGAATATAATTTTAATATGTTTTGGTTTTGTTATATATTTGTTTTTTAAGTTTTATTAAACATAGGTTTTTCATCAAAATGAATTTATTTGTTCTTCACATGTGGAAAAATAGAAGATTATCAAAAATAAAATTTAAAATATGAGTGCACCAGATATTGAAGTCCTTGATCCAACAAAAAATTAAATTAAATTTTGACATATGCAAAAAAAAGGTTACGTTATACAGTCGTGTATGCTGAATTGTAATTCGTTTGACTTTGAAACTTGATTAAGGAAAAAATATTCAATAAAAACTATCTAACCAAGTGGAAGCACTAGATATCGAGAGTTACAAATCTAAATTTGAAAGAATTAGAATTTCATCCTTCATGGAAAAAAGGTTATCGTTATACGGTGTGCATCACTTTTTAAAAATGTTGTTTTCTGAAAAAAATCTATTTTCGTGGGAGATGGAAAAAGAAGTGCAATTTGATTCCAAAATTTAAAAAAAAAATATTTTTAGAATCTAGAGACAAAATTTGATGAGACTCTAGTTTGCACCATCTTCAAATTCCTCACAGTTTAGCTGCTATAGGTGCCCGAATGTGAAGATTTAGTTAAAAATAATAATTTCAGTGTCCAGTTTGGCCAAAAATTGTAAACCACTATTATGGGATCACCCGGGTATTGGAAGAAATGCCAATATCATGAGGTTGATTCCGATGAGATGGATCTGAAAGGGGACTCTCACCATATGGGTCAATCTCCACGAACGGAAAGTCTGAAATAAAACCCTTGTTTTGTAGTGACCAATTAACCCATTCATCGAGTTTATCAAAGTGGTGCATTGGAACTTAGATTCCAAGAAGTTACTTGCCATGTCTGATCTTGGTTAAAGTATAGAGGTTAAGACTTCATTCTTAACATGCCTTTATACTCTTTCCTTGGTTTCATATAAAATCATCTCTTCTACTACAAAGGGCATAAGGCAAGCCCACCAAGAAAAACGTACCAATTGAGCTAGGGTGTTATATTGCTTGTGATTCAGTTTGAAAACATAGTACTTTAATCGAAAACATTGGAAAACCAACATTGAACATGAGCATCAAATCTCAAACCATTTACTAGGAGAATCAAATATCCTTGAAAAAATTCAAATGTTATTGCTTGCCCTTGGGATTCGTATCCTTAGAGGCTTCTAAGCATTTGGATTTCATCTCAATTTGCTCCTACTAAGGTCAACAGTAGGTAACTCTTGCCTCAAATTTCTTTGGTTTCCACATAATACACTTTGTGGGATAAGGGGGAAGTTGAGACATTAGACATGTCTAGATTCAAAATCTAATCAAGAGTGTGCTTGTGGTAAAAAGAATCCATTAAGAAAATATTGAATCAATTAGACCCCACACATGTGCTTGGCATCTTTTTGTCATATGGTTTTCATGCAAACATTGGTCTTTTGATTTTGAATTACTCTTAGAGAAAGGCATGTTCTTCACTATCTTGGTCTTGTAAAAAAGTCCTTCCTAGGTTCATTTAGGAGAAAATCAAACACTTCATCCATCCAAACATTTATCATCTTCATCCCACAAACAACTTTAGAGCTTTGGAAACATCATTCTAGACTTGGGTAAATCATCAAAATCAAAATCACCTTGTTTAGTTAGGAATATGGGAATGCATCCTCTCATACATTTAATTGAATTAGCAATCCTTTGAGAAAATTCATCCTAAGATCACATCCAACATCTTAGGGTTTACAATTTCATTACCCAAATCAAACCAATTAAAATCAAACCCTAAGTCTAGCATTGATTCAAAGTCCCTAAATGTACAATACTCATATCATTTCACCTTTTCATCTTCCATCTCGTTATTGGTCCTAAGAACCTTAGAGGTCACTTTTGCAACAAGGTCAAAACACAAGAAGAACATGGAATACAAACTTGATCCATACATCATGAGTAATCCAAATCAATTGAACTTTCAAAGCCTTATAATGTTGATTGATTACCAAAACCCACACTTATACAATCCATACATGGGATCATTACCTTCTACAAATGTCAATGGCACAACAAGTGTGAGTATTCCCAAATCAAAGATTGGAACACATTTCCTGATGGTAGATCTAAATCCAAACCTATGATTTTTCCAACCAAACAATCAATGCATGAGCCTTCAAACGAACAACGAGAATGTACCAAGTACAAGTTTTTGAAACATAAATCCAGAAAACTTTGGGATAAATATGGTTGCAAATCATACAAATATTTTTCAAAATCCAAACAAGATGTTAACAACTTCAAGTCAAGGTAACACCATGCAAGATCAGAGTTACCTAAAATAAGGCAATGTGATTCCCAACATCAACAATGTTCAATTTCAACCCATAATGCCAAATTTGAACATCATCCCAAATCAGAACATTTTCCAAAATCAAACACAAGTACACACTCCAAATTTTCTTTAAAAAAATCCAAATCAACTATATCAAGGGAGTCAAGATCGAAATCAAGATCAAATTTGGTGAGATCAAATTGCTACACTTACCAAAATAGTTGAGTCATTGTACCAAGAGACATCTCCACCACCATTACCCATATCAACATCATTCTTTGGTTTAGGGCTTCCCCCTTTACCTAGCACCAATCACTCCATCCAAATCAATCCACCTAACACCAATCAAGTCATCACATCAAATCATTTGAATATACCATCAACATCACACCAACATATGGTATCTAATCAAATGACAACATCAATCTTGACAAATCAAAATATGGTCTCCCAAGGGCCTATCACCTCGATTATTCTAACCATTCCTATCACCTCCATCACTCCAACCACCACTCTCACACCCATCATATCTCAACCCCTCACTACCATGATCGCTCCAAGTGTATCTCAACCACTTGTCACTACATCCAACATGATTCCAAATACACCACCACTACCACCAAAACCAAGTGCAATAAGTCAATATTGTAACATTGCACTAAAATCACATCAAGCCTACCAACAAGCGCTTCAACAATGTCAGGTGGCTCCACAAGCCACTCAAGCTACCCAACAAACACAAGCACAAACATGAAAAATGATAATTATTGGGGATACCAATGAACATTCAACCATTGATGATAGCATTGACAATCTCCCCACCATAATTGTTGAAAGCATTGATCAAGATATATCCATTATAGAGCACATTGGAGATGTTTCTATCTCATCTGAAGATCAAATAAACATAAGTCAAGAGTCATTTTTCAATCGTGATCAAAATCTGCCAACGATACCCAACAATGATCCAATTCAAGAAATGTCAACATCATTTGACCCTTTGGTTGAAGACATAATTGGAAATCCCTCCACTACAATTGTTGTAAATAATGTTCAAAATCTCTCAATTAAGGAGCACATTGAATATTTTTCCACATCATTCGATGACCAACTCACCATACATCAAGAGCCACTCTTTAGTGATCTATTTCAAGGAGTGTTAAGATTATTTGATCCTATCAACATAATGCACGATCCATCGACCAATGATCATATTAAAAATGTCTCTACATCATCCAATGAGTTAGAGGACATATCTCAAGAATTTATGCCAAAGCATGATCAATGTCTTTCACCAAAGTCTAGCAATGGTTCTTTCCAAGACATGTTGACACCCTTTGACCTCATGTTACAAATATTGAAGGAGCCCTAAACTTGACACTTGAGGATATCGCACCACTTACCATGTCTAATGATGACATCCAAGAACATTTTTTAAGCAATCGATCCTTTGAAATTGACCCATGTCAAGAACTTGATCCAAAGCATGTTGAAAGCAATTCCAAAATCATTCAAGATCAAGAATTTGTATCTACAAGATACTACAATAATCTAATGGAAATTCTCCTATCTATGCAAGATGATCATATTCATGTAGCACATACTCCTCCATCTACCCATGAGATGCTTTCTTTGGATGGACAAGTAGATGATCTTCATTCAGAATAGGATTCCTTTAATCCTAACATTATTTCACAAAAAGAGCAGGTTATTGATTCCTACATCCAAATAGAGTTGTCAACATTAGGATCAGATATATCACAAATTTAGACTGAGGACATCAGGTATGAGGATATCAAACATTATCCACTCAAAGAAACAAGTCAGATAGAATAATATAATCTAGAGTTAGCAGAGCAGGAAGTTGAACTAATGTCATCTATAGTAGCTATCTATCAAAGAATGCTTATTGAACACTTGACATCTCAGAATAGGAAGAATCAAAGAACAAAGGTACTACTTCCACAATATTGGGGGCAACTATGTCTCAAGCAAACATCAACATAGGGAGCATGAAGAATCCTCATGATGAAACTATTGTCAATACTACAACTAGCCAAGCCATGAATCTTCATCCACCCATCACCCCACCCACAAATTGGGACCAACGTCAAAAGAAAGAATTGAATCAAAGTATGAAGAACGTTATCAAAAAAAAAGAAGTTGGAAAGCATAATGGACAAATAAAATATGCATGGATACCAAAACATACAAAGAAATATTATCCCTATCAAACTCCATCAGTCAAAGAAACTATGGGGAAAAATAAAAAAAGGGAAAAGTATCCATCAAAGATTTCCACAAAAGGAAAAGTAGGCTTTTCAAGTGACGTATAAAGTGTATCAAGTAGTTGGTCCTAATTCCATGCACACTTTCATATCCACCCATCATTTCTCATCTTCCCAAGTTTGGAGAGTCAAAGGTTCCAAACTGTCAACCAATCCATCTCCTATCCCTAAACACACTCCATCCATGCCTCCACGCATGATATATAGTTCTTACATTGACCATGTATTGGCAATGACCCTTTATCATAAGGATTTAGAAGGAACTCTATTGCGATGTGCACACAAAGACAAAGTTAACTCTGGTATCGACGAAGCAGATCATGAATCTAAAAAGTTGTATTCAAGTGCATGTATCTTAGCAAAGAAACTTCTTCAAGAAGGATATCAATGGCACATTATGATAGGGACATCTACATCAGCAACACCTTGTGATTCAACATGAGCTTAAAATCTTAAAAAAAAAAAATGAAAATCCAAAAAAAAATCAGAAAAATGATTGAAAACAGTAAAGAGAAAAAAAATCGTCCTCTAGTGAAAACCACTATGGTGGCACTTTGGGAAGGTACCATGACGAAAACCTGGCAAATAGGCATCATGTGTAAGAATTGAGCATCTACGTGCACCATTTCAGGTGAAAACATCTCATCCCATCCATAATAAATCTAGTATTCCATCCATCCATAATAAATCCATTCATCCATGAACCATTTATCCAATCCATTTTCATCTATATACATCCATCATCCAAGTTATCTTGATCTTGATGAAAGTTTGGGGCACACTTTATGCTTGCTTATGGTAAACATCATGACATGGGCCATTTTCATTGATTCTATCCTATGCAGCATTATCTGAGTCATAAAGCATTGTCCAATGAACATTCTTTATCCAAACACCTTATCTTATTGCAAGATAATCCATATTCACCCTTCCATACATCCACCCATGGAAGTCCATACATTGCTAGACACTGGGGGCAGATATTTACATCTTGCTTTGAGAATAAATCTTGATCTATATCCTTTGCCTTATATGGTGATCCGAACATTGGAAAATGTGAAACCAAATTGGTCAAAGCATTTGTGATCCAGAATCCAAATCACTAGCCCATGGCACATTTTGACGAGAAGACATTCCTTATCAGTCTTCATCTTTCATCAAATATCAAACCAAACAATCAATACCAGTGGCATCAAACACACCCTTCAAACGTCACATAAAATCATTTGAACAACTTTTGTTCCAAATCAAGCTTCATCAATCATGATCAATCAAATCCAATACAAAAATCATCATCTCAGGATATCATTGTGTTGCTTAAACACTATCCTTGCATTGTTGTGCATCCTCAACAATGTGATCATCATCAATCCTAATCAATCTTGATCAATCCAATCCTTGCATTGTTGTGTATCCTCAACAATGTTATCATCATCATCAATCCATTGACCTAATCGATCAAC